>JABXWE010008513.1:0-33658 GCA_014611495.1 Limonius californicus | reverse complement strand
AGCAGGGATTACCGGAATAGTCCAAAGGGTTACTCACCAGTCTATAGTTTATATAGGCTATTCAGGCTTGATTGCCCAGATCCTTTAACAAAAGGATTTAAAAATTTACAAGTGTTTACATAGATTAGTCGCTACACACAATGGAACCGATTGCGGTTTCGTTCTAAAAATTCTTAAATCCTAAATATACAAGGTTTAACAATAATTAGTATTACAGGTAGAAGCTCATAAAATTACTTGGAACTGAAAATTTCTGTCACCAAAGTATTTAATTGACTTAGCATTGTTTTTTTTTCTGTAGTAACAAGCACTACCCATTGTTTTTGTGATCATGGCTACCTGATAATTGCACGTCGTAACGGCAACGCAAAACTGGAACAAGCATTTTAAGGCAAACGGTTGCTTTTACGCGTATGAACTAAGAGTCCCTTATTTTTGTAGTTTTTAATTCTCTTTCAGAAAATAACCTCAAATTGAAAAATGTTCTACTAATAACAAAGTTAGAGCTAATATAACATTTAAGTGGTAGGTTAAGTGCCTCTTACAGTCAAGTCTGGTTTACGAAAATGGTTCTGTCACTGTACTACGTAATGATATGTATGTGTACCAAATTTGAAGAAATACCTTTAGATTTGTGGAGATTACAATAAAAAGAAAAAATAAAAAATTGAACTTTGAGGCCCTATAACTTCTTAAGGAAGGACTTTCTACCTAGGTATATTAAGTTTAATCGGTTTATTTTAACCTAAAGAATCTATGACTAAACGCTGGCCCATTCTTTATGAGACACCCTGTATATTAACCTGCGAGTTTTACAGATTTGAGATGGGTACCACATAGCCTTAAATAGGTAGGCCACTATAAGCATCTGAAGTTAACCACTTTTTGGCAATTACTTGAACACCTTGTATAAACAAAATAATTTTAAAATATGCACAAGAGATGTACCTATTGTCTAGCGAACATGGAATCTTAATATGTTGCCTAACCTAAATGATTAGCCATCTTCCGTCCAGTCACCGATAGGACAGGATGCATTTTATTAATTTTATATACACTTCGTTTCATATGAAATGCACCACCCATTAAAAATAAAGCTACGGGTTTGAAAGTTTGCTAAAGTAATGTTTCATTATTGCGTATGAAACGATCAGGTTTTCATAAAAAAGATTAACAATTATAAGAAAACAATAACAACAAAGAAAACTAAATTAATAATGTGTAACATCGCCATGAACAGCAATGCAAGCATTTACCCGTGGTGGCATGCTTCCTATCAAGTGGTCTGTGTTCTCCTGGGGTATCTCGTTCCAAATAACCTCAAGTTGGTGTCTAAGATCGTCTAAGTTGTTAGGAGCTCTTAGGAGCAATAATCTTAGCCGCCGGCCCATCATATCCTAAAGATGTTCGATCGGTGATAAGTGCGGTGATCGTGCAGGCCACGGAACCATTTGTTGTAATTGTGCTTGTTGGAGGTACGATCTGGTAATGTTTGCAGTGTGTGGACGTGCATTATCCTGTTGGAAAATACCGTTTGGCAACGTCTGTGCGCAGAGAAACATATCGTTGGCCAACGACAATATTTGGTCATTTGGTTGGTATGTCAAGATAGAATGCCTACTAACGGTCTTCTTAGAGTGCTTTATCTCTTACCAGACGTAGCGATCTTCTCTACTATGCCTGTGTTGCGCGGTTAGAGTGCCACAGACATAGAGGACTACAGATTAACGTAGGTTCGGAACCACGGGAAATGTAAACACTTCTACTCCAGAGAAGATTTACTAGGCAGACTACCTCGCTGGTTTGCCATTGACTTGTGAATGAGAACGGCCGGTAAAAATCTGATGTTTCGGTACTGGGAGTTGAACCCAAGACCTTCAGTGCAGAAGTCTAACGCGCTAACCTCTAGCCCACGGCTAATCAAATATTGTATCGAAGAAAACATACCTTAAGATCATGGAAGAAAGTTCCTGTTGGATCTAAACTACTCAAATATGAATAGGGATATACACTTAAAGACAACACCAATTGCATTTATAATAAACAACTACCAAAACAACAAAATGTGAAATCTTTTTAGTAATGAACATGAAAATTACAACAAACGTACGTTTAAAGGAGAAATTTAACAATATTATAATAAAAATCGTTATTGTCTCCTTTTACTTAACTTAAATTTATTAAATTCAATACCGCGTAGCACCTCCTCTGGCAGTAATAACTGCTCTGCACCTTGCTAGCATACCCTCAATGCAATTATCAATATGTTCTTGTGGAATTTGATGCCACAGTAGCGGCAATACATCCCTCAGCTGTTGCACAGTAGTAGGCCTTGGATTATGATGATCCAGCTGTCTCTGCAAAAGGTCCCATGCATGCTCGACGGGGTTGAGGTCTGGAGGTAGGGGAGGAAGAGCAAGATGGTTTATTTCCTCATCTCGAAACATCTCTAAAACAACCCGAGCACGATGCGGCCTTGCGTTGTCGCCAAAAAAAAACAAAATATTCTCGTCCAACAGCATGCGACGATTCAGAACAGGGCATAACGTTCGCCCATGAGTCTACCATTGCAAAATATGGACGTCAGTACGCCACCCTAAAGAAATTCCAGCTGGTACCATAAGACCACCACCACCAAAGGCAACGACTGGTTGGATCTACTGAGGTAGATTGCTGAGACAATATCTAGACTCGTCCGAAAATGGTGTCGCTTCTTGAAGCCTACGTCTACCATTCTACCCGGTGGCTTCGTTGAGCCACGGTTCTTGCAGAACGTCTCAGGGGTTGGTATGAGATAAGTCCTACCTCAAACAATCGATTTCTCATAGTTTGATCGGCGACTCAATTTCCTGTGGCATTCTGGAGCACTTGCTGTAGATGTCGAGCAGTTGTAAAGGGGTACATTCTTGCGTTCATTACCAGAAGTTGATCCTCACAAGGAATTGTGATGCGAAAAGCTTCGCTTCCAGGCCTTCTTGCAGTCGTACCTGTTTCTCTAAGGCGCAAAAGGGTATGTGAAATTACGCTCTGCGTGGTTCCTAACATATCAGCAATGTCAAACTGGCGATCTCCTCTTTGGTGCATAGTAACGGCTAAATTTCGTTGGCCTATTGCTAAATGGTTTCTCTGCATTATTGTTTATTTTTAAGAATACAAATGTAACACACGAATAAAAATACAATAAACAAAAAAGATCTTAAGAAGACAGGAAAGATTATTCAATCAAACACACCAATTCGACTTGACACGGTTAATACACGACAATACGGTTAAACAGTTGCAACTAGACTCGATTGTTTTCTGTTTTTTAACATCAAACATTGCCTCTTGCTCTAATTATCAATAATAGACGACCATTAGCCGCCAAATACAAACATATATGCTTTATATTACAATATCCCTATTCATTTTTGAGTAGTTTAGATAAGCCGCTTGCTTAACCTTACTTTATTGTATGCTTCCAAAAAAGGAAGTCTTAACTTTAAAAGAACATAACATGATCCATTTTTTTATTATATGCCACAAGTAGAAGATACAAGAAAAAGGCACTCACCCAAGTGTTTACACTTGATACTTGATGAACATTGTGAACATTCATGTTGTTTGAGTGTTCTGATTGGGCAAGATCTAGAACGCGAATTTCCAAGTATAACTAAGTACTGAAGCTCTTCGCTTATTGTACACCCTAACTATGAATTTTGCCTATCTGGGGTAGTTTCAACTCCAGTAGTGATCTTTAATGTGTCACACATCGTAGTGGCACGGGACCTACGGCTTTAATTCTTATCCGCAGAAGGCCCACGCTTAGATTTGCCCCCCCCCCCCCCCCGGAAAAATATCACCAACCTCGGCCGGATTCGACCCCGCGTCCCTTACATCTAAGGGCAAGGGCACTAACGACTAGAACACTGAGACCGACTGTCGAAAGGTTAGTTTCATATTAGTTTTCAAATATGGTGATGTTACCGTACATTTAAGATTTAAATAAATAAAATTAAATATATATCACAGAAAAAAACTGGTTTTAATATTTAGAACTCAATAAATAACAAAAAACCTTGTAGGGTTTATTTGCACCATTGTGCAAGATTAACTTAAGAAAAAAATGTTGGTGGAGGTGGTAGAAGCTGGGTTAAGGGTTGCTGTACTGGGTAACCAAGTAAGTAACAATTTGTTTAAAAAGACAGCAACATTATATGAATTTATATTTTTGTTTGCAACCCCCAAAATCGCGTGACCTACTGAGAAATATAATACTATTAGCACGGGTTCATGTAGATTCAGCAACTGCAAACGAATATAATGTAGTAGTGTTAGAGATCTAGGACATGTATCCCGGCGTTGTGGCACAATCAACGGAAACCACCCGCGAGTTCATTACAACTTAGTAAATACAAGTTCTTGCTAACTATCATACGAATAATGCGTTAGAGTTTGGTTTGGTTTGGTTTGGCGGTTTTACGCAGCTATTAGGAGGCTGGCAATGAATAGAGCGTAAACGATGATTTTAGAACTAATTAATATTTGCTCGTTCTCGTGAATCCCTGCAAGTTCGGTTTATATTCGTGCAAATTAAGGATTGTGCTTCTGAGAACTAGAGTTGTGACTTGAATATTTCTTAATGATCACTTAGGAATTACTACATCTATGGGTTCATTAGCTAATTCGGAAGATATAAAAATCACAACAATTTTCAAAAAATAAGTCGTGCTTCCCAACAATACGTATCCATTTCGACGTAAAATATATTTCTAAATAACCTATAAAAGCGTGCCACATTAAACTTGTGTGTCTTTTGGTGTCTATTTCCGACGCTTAACTAAAATGAAACTTTAGCAGCCTGATAACAAAACTACAGAGTTAATAACCACCCCTAAAGGTCTCATGAATCTAGATAATTGTTACCGATAAATTTGCTGCCAAATTTGAGTAGATCCGTTCTATTAACGACTTTATAAGGGTTCCTAACTTCAACTACAAACATTACTGGTTTTACTGTTAAAATCACATGAAGTAAATTTCCAACTTAAATTATTAATCCCTGGCATTTATTTGCAGGATCAACAAAAATCCGAGAAAGTAAAAACCAGGCAGCGCCTCGAATATGACTAAACAAGAAAATTAAATATATAAACTCCAATAAAAAGTGCGCGTTCTTATACTGCGGAAATTTCGAAGTCTGGGGAACCAAATGTGATTTTCAGCAGAAGCGAACTAAATGAAATTCTTGCAACTTTACATGTGTCAAGTCATTTCATTTTCATGTATAGATTTCTCGCGCGTGGGAGGTTAATCCGCAGATTCGCCTGTTACGCTTTTAAAACCGATGAATGTACCTTTTAAAATATAAGGGCAATTCATATTGACAGAAAACCAAAAAAACGAAGTACTATGCTAATGAACAATATATTTTGTATGTCCATCCATAAATACGAGGTCGGACAAATATGAAACGGGATTGGCACTACTGCGGACGCTATAAGAAACTGACTGTTTCCAAATCATATCCAAATTGTAGCTGGAACTTTCGTCAACACATAGCTAAAACGGCTTCCTGTCAGAACCTGCGTGGTAGGCTGTGCATGCGAATGAACAAATTAGTACAGATGTCACATGTGACACAAGTCAAACATGGAGCAGAGAGCGAACATTAAGTTTTGTTTCAGATTGGGGAAAACGGCCACGGAGACGTTCGAGATGTTGAAAACTGTGTACGGCGATGAGGCCATGTCCCGTACTCGCGTTATCGAGTGGTTTGCCAGATTTACGATGATCAGAAGCTGGGTCGTCCGATCACAACGACAAACCCCGTAACGATCGAAAAAGTCCTACAACTTGTAGCGGCTGATCGATGACTGCCACTGAGCATGGTGGAGCAGGAGCTGAGTATTAGTCGTGAAACCATTAGAACCATTTTGGAGAAGGATTTGAAGAAAAGGAAGTTCTGTGCCAAATTTGTCCCGCACAATTTGACCGCTGAGCAAAAAGCGCATCGAGTGGACACCTCCCGCGACTTCATTGCAACAGCCAACAGTGACCCAAATTTTCTGAATTCAATTGTTACTGGTGACGAGTCGTGGTGCTTCCAGTACGATCCATAAAGCAAGAGACAAAGCATGGAATGGCGATCAAACACATCTCCCAGGCCAAAGAAATTCCGTCTCCAAAAATCGGAAGTGAAGACCATGCTGATCACTTTCTTCGACAGTCAAGGCATCATCCACAAGGAATTTGTGCCACCGGTTGTCACCGTCACTAGCCTGTACTACAAGGGTGTCATGACGAGTTTACTAAAACGCATTCGACGTGTGCGACCGCATTTTCAGCCTCCGGCAAGTGGCATCTTTTACACGACAATGCCCCTGTGCATTCTGCCTTGATTGTGAAGACGTTTTTGGCGACAAGAAATGTCCCAGTCTTGGAACATCCTCCCTATTCGCCGGATCTGTCTCCAGCGGACTTCATGCTGTTTCCTCAGCTGAAATTGACCCTCAAGGGAAGGCGCTTTGAGACGTGGAAGACATTCAACGGAATGTTACCTCCGATGTAAACACACTTTCTCGCGAGAAGTTTAAGCAGGCTTTCCGCGACTTGTATCGTCGATGTAAATTGTGCGTAGAAGTCGAGGGAGATTACTTCGAAAGACGCTAGAGGTATTTTCACCTATGGCTACCTCACATGCTTTGTATTTGATCAATCCCGTTATATATTTGTCCGACCTCGTAAAGCTAATTATCCTTTACTTATATGTGTCTATTTGTATGTGTTGAATGCATTCATTACAAATTACTTCAAAAATTGCTTGCAAATACGACAGCAATCAGAGCTTTACTGCTGAAAATGTGACATTCCATTTACAATTTGAAATAAACCAATTGAACAAGGGCATATCGAAAAAAGTTAATTGAAAAATCACAAAGACAAAGCCCTTACTCATTGGAAAATGAACACTGAACTGTTTGGGCAAAGAATAAATATTGCAATTGCAATCAACTTCAAATGAATTATAACAAGCAATCTCGTTTACAGCTGTATTTTTCAAAGATATTTATTCAAATACATAAACTAGGTATAATGGATGGAAAATTGTATACATATGTAATTATGTAATGGTTTGATAGAAAGATTAAGTTTAATGGACATCACAAAAGTTTCCTTTAGAATGAAAATGTATAAACCCACATAACAATTTTCCTTTGAACAATATATTTTCAATATTTTATCTTATATCTAAAAATGTTCAAAACCAGCAATGATTGACTAGACCCTATAATTTAACCATGTTGTGTACACAGGATGATTTATAATAAAATGAAAAAATTAATCCTACATTAAATAACAATTTTTAAATAAAAAAACATACTTAGTCTCTACTTTCAAAGTGGACTTCAACTAAAATGATAAAAACTTAAAAAAATACTAGTGAAAACCTTGTATATTATTTTTCATGTAGCTGCTTCGGTAAAGAAATAGCGCAGCAACTGTAGTAAATACATGCGTTAAACTTACGTCTCTTTCTAAGGCACGTGAAATGTTTTACGCAGGTACGACCGTACGTCTCGCATAGAAATACTGAAATACAGATTTACGTCTACATTAGAATCACATCGCGGTCACTGCTGTTGTGCTTATAACCTGGTGTTAAAAAGAGATGCCGTTTAGTTCAGCACCTGAGGTTGCCGTCTGATATGAGCAAATGTCACAACAGTTCTCAACAGGTCATGCCACGGTCTTTTATTTTTGACAGATTTTCTCCCTGCATAAATGCACAGTAGTAAAATTGTTTGTTTCTAGTTCCGGATTTTTCCAAACGCTTATTGTCTTTTTAGCAGTCTTCTAGATTTAAATATTTCAACCAAATCGAATCAGTTCTTTCGGAAATATCAACGATCAAACACACACGCATTTGGTAAAAAAAAACCTATTTGGCATTACACACAGTACACACACTTACTTAGAGTCGAAAAGTCCATATAAACATATGTCCTAAACGTAACCGTTAACGAATTATTGTTTACTTCATAATTTATGTATGTAGTTGCTATGATCTCGCCTTTTGTTTGCTAACCTTTGAACATCGTTGTTAACAAATTATTGTTTGTATAATGTGTCAGTTTATTACTGTGATACTGAAGTTATTGACTTCTTCTTTGTATCCTTATTCCCATCGTAATTTACAAGTGATTACCAATGTTATTTTCATATGCAGAATATGCAGATATTCAATATGTTTACGATCTGTGTGATGTAAATGCTTTAGCAGCACAACAAGGATATCGTAGAAGATATCCCAAGCCTGCCTACGCGTACAGTTTTCTTTAATTCGCGTCGTCAGCTGAGGGAACATGGCACTTTCAAGACAAGACATGCAGTCGGCCAAGGAGTTGTCCGTAGACCCATAAACGATGATGAACAAGTTCTTATTTATTACAAAACGATCCGTGTTTAAGTGTGCGAAGAATTGCATTACGTACTGGAATATGTAGAAACCAGGTTTGGAGAATAATTTGAAGTGCTCGCTTACATGCAAATCATCATCAGAGAGTTCAAGCTCTAGATAATGATTTTGAAGTTCGTTTCAGATTTTATAATTGGGTACAAAATATTCAAAACCTACCGCATATTTTATGTACCCTTGAAGCTTCTTTCATACAAGATGATATCAATAATTATCATAATTTTTACGAATGGGCTGCAGAAAATCCTAATTTACGAAGACGCTCACATTTTCAACATCGTTTTTGCGTTAATATGATAGCTGGTATTCTTAATGATCGTCTGATTGAACCATTTGAACTGTCACGCCCTTCAAATGGTGCGTATTAAGAATATTTTCTAGAAAACTCTTTACCCTTATTACTGGAAGATATGCCATTAAACATTTGACGTGCAATGTGGCACCAACACATCAATATCTTCGTGTAAGAGCTTGGTTTAACACACATTTTCCGGGAAGATGGATTGGAGTAGGAGGACCCGTAGTGTGGTCACTGACTCCATTAGATTTTTATCTTTGGGATTACATAAAACAGATTGTTTATGCAACTGAAGTGCACACGGCACAAGAATTACGCCAAAGAATACATCAGGCTGCCGATATTATTAGGAATAACCCAGCAACCATATTAAGAACGCAGCGATCTCTTCTGCGACGTACGGCTTTGTGTATCGAACACAATGGAGATAATTTTGAACATTTCTTGTAAATAATATAATAAAAATGTATTACAAAGGTTTAATTTCATAAATTCGTTGAACTAAAATTTTAGCTACATCTCTAGAAGTAAAATAAGACTCGTTTCTAAAAAATTAAAAACTCAAGAGGTTCTTAACCTATTATTATAATTCCAATTTCAAAATATTACTTTAAATGTTCAAAATAATTTCCACTATTCTCTAGGCAAGTAAAAGTTACTCTCAAATTCTCTTCAAATATTTTGGAAGGTTTATTTTGGAGTAGCTCGGAACCCCTAAACTATTTCTTGTCGCAATTGTGCGATGGACTCAAGCTGAGTTTTGTAGACAACAGATTTTAAGTAACCTGATAAACAGAAATCTAATGGGGTTAAAATCTGGAGATCTTGGAGACCATTCTATATTTCTGAAACGAGTCGGCAAAAAAATGTTTGCTACTATTGCATAGCATCTTGTAACACCATTCAATGAGGTATCGCAAAGTGGGTGTTACCATTTGAAATCTTTTTGTTGGGCTATCTAGAGCCTAAGAGATTGAATTGAGAAGGTTACCTTATGAGTCATTATGATTTCCCCTGCATTTAGTAGAAACGTTTTCTAGATAACCTATTTTACTTCCATAGATATAACACTTTGTACGTTTTTAAATTGACACCCTCTATATATAAGTATTACACAGTTGTATTAAAGATTGTTAAACCGGTCAACGGCCGTGTCGCAGCGGCTAGTGCGTTCGACTGCTACGCTAAAGTATCTGGTTTCGAACCTAGGTCTAAGAACATTAGATTTGTGCACACCTTTTCTCTCGCAAGGGAATGTTAAACCCAAAGGTACTTCTGCGAACAGAAATTCGAAACACTGTCTGCGGTTCGTAGCCCACATTAAACAGTAGGCCCTCTATGTTTATGTATTATTTTACATGCACATCACAGGCATAGGAGAGAAGGTCACCACGATCGCTCGATAGAACCAAGAGGACTATAAATAGAGAGACACTGTTTCAACATTGTAATAATTATAGATTTCAGCAGTAGATTCAGAAATTCTTTGTTATATCGGTTTCCTGGTGTTAATTTTCTCATTGTAGGTTAGTTTTTTTTAAACAACTCCACTAAAAAACTCTAAGGGATTTATATCGAAACTCCTTGACGGCGATCTAACTGCAACAACGTAACTAAAACATCCGTTACGGCAAAGATCATTAACTGTTGCATAGCAAGTTTCCCATTGTGAAGAGGTGCAGCATCTAGTTAGAGTATTCAAAAAGAATATCTGCAAGCAAATTATCCAGCTCAGGGCCAGTGTCAGGTATCTTTCCTAAAAATTGATTGAAAAACATCCATGAAGTTGGTGATATGTTTACCTAGGGATTGTTCAAATGCCAACAGTGCAACTCTCTGTTACAGATAGGCCACAAAGAAAAAATAAAATTCGTATGCATTAGAAATGCGAATAAAAACCATAAAAAAGACTGAATGGCCAGTTTTCTAAGCATCTCCTCGAGACTCCTAGCTCCACTAGAACACAAACGGTCTCTTATTTCATTGTACATCATTCGCAAGTTGGTAGATACTATGCTTGCTTATGAGTGCAGGTGGATCTCGTAGAAAAAATTTCTTTTTATTGTGATGTTACATTACAACTAGTCTAAAAGACTAACCAACAATTTTTATCTAACCTAAATTAACTGAATGGTTATGTTATGAATTCACCCACCGGTGTCCTCTCAGTTCTATTTTGCAACACTTTATTCGTGTGTTACCATTTCACTTTTGCTCTGCTTTTTTCACTCTCACTCTCACGTCTCTTTACACTAACTCAAATGGTTTGGTACTCTTGAGCCTTCTCACTAGATCTGTGCTTGGCCGTAAAGCCTGGTCTCATGCTTCTGGGCAAGATGTTTTATTTCTTCTGTGATAGCTCTATTCTCTAGATGCCTGTGCATATCACGGTTTTTAATACTCTTCAGTACTTTATTCTGGTAATTTTCAATTTGGTTGATGTTAGTTTTGCTGACGTAGCCCCAAAGTTCATTATTGTTTCTTTGAAGCAGTAGCTTGATTACTATTTCCTTCAAATGTTACTTATCTCACATGGATTGATTTTTGTATTTTTTCTTGCTATTCAAATTTTTTTCCTGTTGTTCAAGTTTTGACATTAGGCTTTGTAGCAGCTGGTTTGTCAAAACTTCTGGTTTCTGTGAAATTTCTTCTTCTTTTTAGTATTTGGTAGTGCTGGGAATGCTTTTGGATCCCATCTACACAGTGTTTTATTTTCTTCCTTTCTTTTGCGTTGTTTGGTTAGTTCTGGTTGCTTCGTTTCCTATCTTTTGTATCCCTTTGGCTACTTCGTATCCTCTGTAGCTGGCTGGGTGGGCTTCGCCACAGTTGGCACATTTTGGTATGCTGTAGGGGAGGGTTACTTATCTTTTTCTGTAGAATATTAACGACTTCTGTTATTTTATATCCTTGGCGATATAAATCTTCTACTATGTTTTCTGGGGCGCATGACGGGTGCAGCTTTCTTGCCATGACTTTTATGTTTATTGTTTGTTTATTTTCGAGTGCCAAAGTGCTCTTATCATTAAGTAAGTTTGTTAGTCGTCTATATTCTTCTGCAGACTCTATGTTTATTTTTACTTGCTCGTTATTCATCATAACTGCTTGAAATGTAAAATCTTTAGTTCGCGTTGTAAAGCATCCTAGTTTTTAATTTGGGTCATAACAGTTGGGGGCGGTTTCGGTATTTTTACTGGATTTTCTTCATGTGGCTGTTCAGCTTGTTGCTGTTGTCGTGGTGACGTTTCCGGCGATGTAGTCATTTTTTTGTTCTTATTCTTTTCCCTTGTCGCCCATCCCGTTTCTCTGATGAGTTCTGCTTCATCCGTGTAATATTCTTTTTCTTATTGAGGTTTTTGTTCCAACTGTGCACTTGGGACCAATTTCTATTGATTTCTCTTATTTATTGCTGCATGCATTTCTGCTGGTTGCTGCTGGAATAGGAAAACGTTTTGATACAATTCACTTCTTACATTTTTTTTTCTTCCTATACATTATATAAGGTAATTTCGTTTGGGGTTTCTATTTTAATATTATATTTTATATTTTTTCTTGCTTGTCTGCCTTTGCATCAGTGGCGTTGGAGGTCGTTGATATCATAATCTTTGACATGTAACCTGGCATATAGGTTTTCGCTGCGTCTGCAGCACCGTAGTAGGTCGGACAATGACCCCCAAAAGCTTGCTTTTCACTAACGTTGCACTTAATCGGAGCACGATCAAATACATCCTTACTCTTCGAAACTTATACAACTACTTCGTAGAAAAAATAACACATTTTCACAAACCCTAATCGAGTGTTTATAAACCACAGAAGTTTAAAAACCCGGACCAAATGGCCCTGTGAATCGGATCACCACTAAACCACCTTCTTGAACAGTTCGACTACCCAATAGAATCTTCAGAATTACTTATGCAGGGAGACCACAAAACTGTAATGATAAGAAGATACAATCCTTACAATAAACTAAGATATGAAAGCCTAACCACACGCAGTTCCCTTTAGGTCCATACAATAACTTTACTGAGTACACCGACCTAGTAATTAAATGGAAACTCACAACTTTCATAATAAATAAGGGCACCCATCTCTTTATGTAGATACAATACTCTCATTAGTTCATACAAATCTCTTAATGATCACACGGTTCTAATAATAAAATGGGAGCTCATAGCTATTATACCTCATAAATTAGGACACAAAGCCCTTCAGACATACCCTTTGGGTGTACGCAGTATCCTTACCATTAGTGAGCACACAGCTCTGATATCAAAACAGGAACTCCCAACTATATAATAAATTAGAACAAACAGATCTTTGGGTCCACATAGTACCATTTGGGTCGACCCAGTACCTTTGACAAACACACAGGTCTAACCAAAAAATAGAATCACGCAGCTCTAATAATAAATAACACACACACACACACACACACACACACACACTATTAGTAAGTACCGAACATAATATTCAACTAGGTGACACACGATGCTAATCGAGATTTTGTTCGCATACATTCAACCCAATATTTTTTTAAGGAATGTCTTTCTTCTAACACTGTTTAAAGACATCTTGCTTTTTGGGAAAGCCAGTCGTACTTCTTACACGATGGAGTAAAATACGACATAGCTATACAATTCCTTACTTTACATAATAATGTATTATGATTGCAACCCCATTATACAACATCAACAGCTCGTTCAAAACACTAAACACACGGGTGTCCCATTTTCATTTATTCCATCGTATTCAAGAGACGTGAAGCATAAAAGTGAAAGAAACCGGGGAAAGCGCAAATGTTAGACCTGTGCAATTGGAAGAAACAATTTCGGCGATAGTTGAAGAAGATCCAACAACCAATACGAGATGAATTTCCGACATGTAAAATATGAGCAAAAGCATTGTTTGGCAAATTCTTAAGGAGAAATATCTACATTTCTTCCACTCTCAACCGATGCAAGCTTTAAACGAAAGAGGACATGCAAGGTTTTTGTCGTTAGGCTACACTTCAAGAACATAAACGTTCATTTCCCGGCGAATGTTTTATTTGCCGACGAAGCCAATTTGACGCGAAACGAAATTTTTAATCACCAGAATACGCACATATGGTACGATATAAATCCTCATGCAATAGTTAAGACACATAATCAGAAGCGCTTTTCTATCAACGTTTGGGCTGGAGTTATACGGTATCAATTACTAGGATCCATTTTCTTCCAAACGGGCTAACAGGAGTTGCATACCTTCAGTTCCTACGAAACGAATCGGAAGCAATATTTGATGAATCATCTAAATGCTTATTTTATACATGATGGAGCACCCGCTCCGCAATAACTAGATTGGGTGAGGTGCTCCTGGACCATGGCCGCCTCGTTCCCCATATCTAAATCCGCTTGATATTTGCATATGGGGTTGACTAAACCAATTAGTTTACTCTGAACCTATTCAATACCTAGATGATTTCGGAAATAAAATTAACAAATACTTTCAATCAAATCAGACACACTCCGGGGATTTTAACAAATTCGCAGTTCTTTTCGAAAAATAATTCGTGTAAAGTTGAAGTAAATGGTAGCCACATTGGACATCTTCTGTAACAGTTTATTTAAGTTATTTACTCCTTCTGAACTTTTTTTAAATCAGTGTTTATCTCCGAAACAGTGCTTTTGCGAATATATGTTTAGTAGAACGTCTTTACTTGTTTTTGATCCAAGAGTGCTCTAATCAAGTATTATGCAATCAACGTGGGACACCAGGCACAAATCAATGCCATATTTTTATCAAAGTTTAAAGAAACCTCTGACAAAAGGTTTTCTAAATGCAGGAGGGACATAAGAACTAAAGTAAGAGTTAAACAGCAGAATTTTTGGTAAATCTTACAACGTACAAATTCAAACATAAATATTTACTTTGTGTTTAACTCTGATTACTGAATGGTGTATAGCTGTATTTCAATCAATAATTGAAGAAAAATAAAAATCAACTTCGCTGTTTAATAATAATAATGCAGTAAGCGCTGCATCCAGCAGTTCCTTAATTAAATTCGCAATTCTACTGTCACGTAATTGCAAACAAGTGGTTTAACTCGCGCTGTTGCGATCCACTGCACTTATGTTCGCAATGCTTCTACAATAAGAGATGTTTCTAATAGATTCTTCAAAATAGTTTAATTTGCTCTATATTCCTGCAACAGTTTGCTAATGGTCTGTTGCGTTTATTATTTTGACTTGGATGTATTTGTTCAAGATACTCTGTAAATTCATTTAATTAGCTTGTTGTTCTCCGTACAACGTGCAATAGCGCGGATGCTAAGAAAAATCTCATTATTATATTAAGAGACAAGAAACTCTCTGAAAATCGAGGGTTGTCATGTTGGGTTCATTATCAACAACAATTTTCATAAACTACGGAAAATCGTACATGTAACTATTAATTAAATGCAGAACTGCATTATTATGAGTATAGCAAACTATTGATTTCCGAAAACGAGTCAAATTGCAGTTTAAAATATCTATCTGATATTATCCATATTTAAAGACTAGAAGAGGCAGCCATGGGCTAGAGGTTAGTGCGTTAGATTTCTACGCTGAAGGTGCTGGGTTCAATTCCCAGTACCGGAACATCGGATTTATAACGGCCGTTCTCCCGAGCAAGGCAATGGCAAACCAGCGAGGTATTCTGCTTAGTAAATTTTCTCTGGAGTAGAAGTATATACATTTTCCGTTGTTCGGAGCCCAAGGTGAACTGTAGGTCCTCTATGTCTGTGACATTCTAAACGCGCAACACAAGCATAGGAGAAAAGATCGCTGTGTTTCGTAAGAGATACAGCACTCTAAGAAAACGAAAGACTAGCAATATTGCTTTAATCGCATGAAGTCGCGTTGTGAGACAGGAGTGTAATTCATAAGAGTAATAAATAAAATTGAATGAATTGAAACGCTGCTGGCTAAATAATGTTTCTACCGGAACAACGAAATGATATTTCCGTATAGAAATGTTCTAACAAAATCTAATTTATTTTATTTAGTATATTCATGATATAGAAGCAGAATGATGCATAAGCATAAGTACCATACCCCGGCCTCGGTCGTCTACTGGTTAGCACACTTGCCTGCAGATCCAAGGGACCCGGGTTAGATTCTGGCTCAGGTCGGTGAGATTTTTCTTGCGAATAAGAAATAAATCTGTAGGCCCCGTTCCACTGCCATGCGTGACACGTTAAAAATCACTAGTGTGATTGGAACCACCCCAGATAAACAAAATTCATAGTACGGTGTACAGTACCAATATGGCCCAATGTTCTAGATTTCGCCCAATCAAAACAAACAACGACACCATAAGATTAAATATATATATAGAAAATTCCAAGATTTTGTTGCATTTTTTGTAATTACGACATTTGCAGCCTTCCCCTCAGACAGAAACCTTTACTGAAATCGTAATCTACGAGTAAGCAGAGCACCCAATACCAAAACATAGAAAGAAACGCCTTAATAATTACCAACTGCAGTTGTTTATAATATCAAAGTATACCGCGCCGTCCACTGCCAGAAAAGTGCTGTAGTAGGTACCCTTCTGACGACAGCGGCGCGGTGTCGTTTGCATTGTATGCAAGAGATACCACCGCTGCATGTCGCCGAACGACACAATTGTGACCGTTCTGATCTATGTATCACGCCGCCGACCCGACAACAGACAGAAGCAGCAGGAGCGTTCAGATATATAAAGAGCATGCATGGCGGTTTGCGCCAGTTCTTAGTTACATTTATGGCTGAATAAAGTGATACCAAATAGTGCTTCTTAATATTTTGCTCTTTATTGTTTTCCTATGTTATAAACAATAAATTATTACAGAACGGGTGCTTGCATATATACAGTTTACAACACTTTGGTCTGTGGCCCGGTAGAGATACTTTTTAAATTTGTTCTACCGCCCAAAAATGTTGGCCACCGCTGATTTATACAAATTCGTATATGCAAGAATTTCTGAAATTAATCAATGCTTTCATTTCGCGGTGAAAACTAATCAGTTTACTATACGGTAATATAGTACAGCTGATAAAATTTTCAATATTTGAGGTTAGGGATGTGCAGCTAATTAAACTAACTTCGTTGAATTAAAAGTTTATATTTCGTGTCTCATGAGACCTTCTTCAGAATAAATTAAATACAATTCTTTAAAACGTAAGACTTGATTCCCTTACAATTGATAAACTAGTTTTTCTAATAGTACGGAGGCAGTTTTCGATGTTTTCTCCATGGAGTTGTAGCACCAGGTCGAAAAAGTTTTGATATGTTGACATTTTGAAGAATTGTTGAAATTACCTATAGATGAGTTAGAAGAAACATTTCCCTTATATGTTCCAATTGGTACGGTAATATAGTACAGCTGATAAAATTTTTAATATTTGAGGTTAGGGATGTGCAGCTAATTAAACTAACTTCGTTGAATTAAAAGTTTATATTTCGTGTCTCATGAGACCTTCTTCAGAATAAATTAAATACAGTTCTTTAAAACGTAAGACTTGATTCCCTTACAATTGATAAACTAGTTTTTCTAATAGTACGGAGGCAGTTTTCGAAGCTGCACATCCCTAACCTCAAATATCAGTTTACTATTTAACATTTTCAAAATTTTAATTTGTGTTTTCAAGTTTTTTTTTTGTTTTCTCTGTAATTATTTCCATCAAATTTAAAATATGTGGATTTGCTTTCATATATGAGAAATGCATTTCAAATACCATAAATTCACATGGCTGAAATTTATATCACATGTAAATAACGAATTTCATATGTTTTTTAACAGATCCCACATACATGTGGTTTTATTGCCGTCTTAGCTAGTCTAAATAAAAAACAAAAGTACTTTTAATACGCTAGCAACCGGCTTTAGCTGAAAATCGTAGAAAACCAGAACAGTCAGAATGTTTAACTGGCTGAAACAATACAGTAATCTACCACAATCATCGCCTTTGAAATGTTATCCATATATTTTGTTGTGTTGAAACATTTTCATCGGAATGAGAGGTTAGTGAGGTAGAAACAAATTACGGTATTTAGTCCAAGGATATGTACAGATTCTGACGAATATCCCAGTTTTTCCTCTCTACTTCTCGGTGTTTGTTACTGGCCACCTCCTTTTCTGCCTATCCGTCAATGTTTTTTTCTGAGTATGAACGTACTTATGAATGTATCTATTGATTTCAACAGAGATGTTCACTTAAATATACGTTTCTGTAACTAATTGAGAAACAAAACCTAACAGCTCGAAAACGCATGCAAATTGTAAATGCATATGTATATGTATTTTAGATTCTTGTTTATTATTGCTAGTCATTTACATATACACTGAAGAGGTAGCAAACGCAGATTGTAAACAGGTAAGGGAAAACAATAGTTAGGCAGCAAAATATACAGAACAGTCGACAAGGATGTAAACAAAAACAATAAGAAGCTAATTGGCCTGCGACTAAGCCAGGTGTAGGACAGAATTGTTCACGAATTTGTTAATAACGTTCAAAACTAGGCCTTACTCCAATTTTTTTTTTGAGAAAGATGCTTAAGATATTTTTTTAAACTGTTTCTATTTGGTTAGGCACGCTTCGTAAGTGCACAATGACTATGGATTTAGAACTTATAAAAGATTAATTTTATGGGTTTCTTTCCAAATCCTCTACATATTGTGCTTAAGATCTATATGGTGCGGAATAAGCTCCAAGATGTAGCTTCAATTCAACTATAGTGCGTTTCAGAGTCGCCGTGCAGCATGGAGAAGATAGGGCAATGCTTTTCTTATGGGACAAAAAATGTCATTGTTGCCAGTATTCGTAATCTCTTAACAATAGCACGTCGGGTTTATTTTGTTGAAATGAGGTAGGTGTTCAGAAGTTCTCAAACAAAAATAATATTAACCAACCAAGATAATAATGTTAAGTTCTTACTTTGTTTTGTTATATACATTGATGAATTTCTCTTTGTAAACTAAAATGATTTTCAAAATGAATCATACACATAGAGAATAATGACAATACTCAGGAATTTGTCAATGGATATTTAATTTGTTTAATTACTATAAATTCCTGTTCATACCATGTCTTTACTATATAAACAAATTATTATTCAAAAAGTTTTAGTTGTAAATTGCCATGGAACGCTTACTTAAGGCAGGTCAAAGTTTTACTAGACGTGAAAAGCAATTGCTGTTAAATGTTATAAATTATCACATTAATAATGAAAGTACTGACGAGTCTGTTCGTGATGTTGTGAAAAAAGTGTCTGAAACGAGTGTCGGAAAGAGTTCTGTATAACATTAGAAAAGAAGGTAGTTTGCCCGATGGTATTCAATCACCTAAAAAAAGACGGCAGCCCGATAAAATATCCACTTCACGAACAATTAAATATTCTGAACTTACTTGGAGCCGGATTAGAAGAATTGTGCACCAATTTTATTTTCAAAATACGCCTCCAACTTTAAAAGCTGTGTTAGGGAGGGTACATGAAGATGAAGATTTGCCAAACTTTTCAAAGACACTCAATATAGGATGTTAATTGACGCAGGATTTCAATATGAAAAAAGAGAAAGACGCGGATTGCTGGTAGAAAAAGAAGAAATCATTACGTGGCGCCATAGGCATTTAGGTGAAATTCGGAAGTACAGAGAAAATAATTACACCATTATATTTCTCGACGAGTCATTGGTAAATATTGGGCACAGTATTGATAGAGAATGGTGGGACACTTCAGTAAACTCCTTCAGGCAAGCATTCGTCCAAGGTTTATCGCTTGGATTAAAGGCACCGACTCAACGCAGGCCCCGTTTTGTTTTGCTCAACGCGGGAAGCAGTAATGGATTTATTGAAGGAGCGGAGCTCACATTTTTGGCAAAAAACACAACGCAAGACTACCACGATTAAATTGACGGCCCACTTTTCGAAAAATGGTTAGAAGACTCGTTAATTCCAAATATTCCTGAGAAAAGGGTGGTGGTGATGGATACCACATCTTATCATAGTAGGAAATCAGAATTATTTCCAAATAATTCTTGGAACAAGGATCGCATCAAAGATTGGCTTCGCTCAAAGGATCATCATTTTGAAGAAGATTACTTGAAAAAAGAATTACTGGAGGTAGTAAATACATTTAAATATAAGTATGATGCTGGGGTTATTTAATAGAATATATCGCTAAAAACACAATGTTACAATTCTCCGTTTACCACCGTATCACTGTGAGCTTAACCCAATTGAAATGGTATGGAGCCAAGTAAAAAGGTATATAGGTGCGAAAAATACTACTTTTAAGGCAAATGACGTTGAAAATTTAATAAAGGAAGCATATTCTCAAGTGACACCAGAAAATTGGAGCAACTACGTAGACCATGTGGAGAAAATAGGAAAGTCAATGTGGGAAGTTGACAACATAATGGACGAAATAGAACCCATAATTATCAATATCAACGCTGGTGATAGTAATAGTGATCTAAATATTTTTAGCGACAGTGATAATTAACTATAAAACATGTCGTATTTTTCACAAAATCTTCATAATTTTATGTAATTTATTTCTCAGTTATATAATAGTGCTTGCATATTATATCAAGCTGGTAATTGTTTTGTTTCTTTTTTACTCTTATAAATATGTATGTGAATAATAAACAATTAATTGCTCTTGGTTAAGAAACATTAAAGAATGGACCAAACAAAATGGACCAACACTATTTCACAAAGCACAGCATAGAGACGGATATGCCATAATGGTCGCCAACCTCAACAGAGACGGCACCTAGGAGGAGGAGGAATTGCACTTAGCAAAAATTGTACTCTCAGGTTTAATAAAATATAAATGTTTTAGAACCACTGAACCTGGCATTTAACAACACACTTCTTAGGGGTTACAATAGCATTACCATACTTCAAACCTTGGTGTGAAAGGGATTAAAGTTTATGTCTTAAAGGTGCCTCACAAATAAGTTTGACAACCTTGTATTTGTATCTTCTCCATGCTGCACGGCGACTCTGAAAGGCACTATAGGATTAGTTTAACATTCGGACCTGTAGTCTACCTTACCGGCCGGTCTGTTTATAACATTATTTATGCGAATGGGCAGGTACTATTCTATGGGCTATAGGCCCAATAATGAAGCAATTAAAATTCTTCTATTTAAAATTTGTCCCATGCATCTATGTAGTCATTACGGGCTATTTAAAATTTCAATGTCCTGCTCCTCAAAGTGTAATGCTAACTAAAATTCGTAATATTATTATTTTATTGGCTGCACCATTTTGAAGTTTGGAATGTACGTTGCTGAATTAATATTATTATGCAACAACTGCAAAATGTTGGTAACTGTAATCTTCACCAATTATGAAGTTTTAATAAGCATTAACGGTTAAAATGATTAATGTAAAATATCTAACCTTTATCGGGTAGCAGAACTATAAACTATGTCTCATCAAAATAATGATTTTTAATTATTGAGATATTAATAAATAACATAATACAACAAGTACATCTACATTAATCGTTTATAATATGCCTATACAAAATTACACAATACATATTTATTAAAACTGAGCAGAACATTTTGTAATTTTCCTTTTTTACTGTAATACAGCAACTAAAATGTGTTTACAAATGTAATAGATTTTTGAACAAGAAATAGCTAATCGAGAAACTGAACACATTTATAATGTTGGAAATGGGCGTAGAACATTTTAAGATACTATATTATGTAGATAACTAATTAAAACCTATTCTTAGACGATAAGTTTCATTAACTAAACACATGAAAAGTGTTTGTTGCTGATATCTACACAATTACGTAGTATCTTGCACAACTACGGGCTACGGCCCATGCTTTATTTCTTCAGAACAATAATAAATAATCCGTACGAAGATAGGAGACGCGTTGTTAGGCAGTGGTGTTTGCCTATTATGAATATTACTTAAATGTACGCTCAAGAAATAAATATTTACAAAAATAATCGTAGCATATATCAACATCTGTTAAGAATGGCTTTAGAAGGTTTAGACGGGAGGGTGGCAACTTTTACGCTAGCGCGAAAGTGTTTCTTGAAATGTTCAGAGTAAACAAGGACAGTGGGGTGTAAAATGCCAAGCAGGGAAGTCTACCAATGACAGCGTTGTTGGTAACTAAGCGTTAGTTTTGCAAATCACTTTATTTCCTGGCTTTCGATTTAATTCAAAGTCAAAAATATACCTCGAGCTTCTTTTAAGAGTATTCTTAAAAGATCCTAGTGTTGAAAATCCGATCCTGAAATTAACCAGTGTAGTAAAATCCTTTTACTAATTCCGTATACTTACCCGAAAGTGATTTAATAATTTTCCAGTGCTTTCGCTATTATATTAATAAATTAAAAAAATTTTTCGTTTGCAGTTACAGATTTCGAAGCTGAGTGATCCAGTGAGCTTCGCCGTTCGAAGTAGTTTGATTTCCAGCACATTTTGACAGTAAAGTTGTTAAATATAAATATTTAACCTGCTTAGTCCGTTTTCCCTGTGACAGACATTTTTATCGTTGGTGTGCCGGTGTTTGAATCGGTTACCATCGCTAGAAGTTTCTGTGTAAAAGTTATTACTGCTTATAGAATCGGCGTCTGAATCGATGACGTACATAAGCCTTAATAATTCCTGCTGTTACTAGTTGAACACTCTGTACAAAGTTTGTCGTAATTCGTGGAGAAATTTCATGAGACGTCAAATTTTTGTAAGTCCTGCTAGGATATTTGAATTGATTTGGAGTATATTTTAAACAGTTCAAAGCTTTCTACGAATTCAGTCGCGGAGTATTTTCGTGCAAATTCGTAGGGTGAAATTAGCCCCAATCTCGTTAATGTGAGCTGGAGGATTTCAGTCAACTAATTAGATTGCATTTTCCGCGTGCCCGGTATTTTCACTGTCAAATTCAGAATCCTGTCCTGTCAGATTGTCCCAGCAAAGCTAGGTTAAATTATATGTAACACAACTGCACTTTTAAAAACGCGTAGTTTGAGTTTGTAACTTCCAGGAAAACTGATTAATTTAAAATCTCCTGTTTGAAGATTTGGTACCGTAAAATTTGAAACTGAATACATACAGATTGCTGATTCTGGGGTTGTTTACTGTCGACGATACACAGGTGGATCTCTGCACAAGAATTTGTCACTGTTTGATTTACTCAAATTTCAATCTGCTTAAAGCAAGCAAATTTTTCTCACAGGGCACGTGTAAATTTTAACCTGGAAAGTTTACCACTCACTGTCACTAATCCCGAATACCGTTTATCCGATCGCAAGGAAATTTCATTCTTTGCGACAGCAAATAATAACTAATTGGTTTATTTATGTTGCAATTAGCACCGGCTCCAACGGCAGACATCTTGTAGCCCGTGAAGCAGTCACGCCTACTGTAGACCGTCAACAATCAGCCCACTGACCCGGAAGATACATCCGGCCGACCAAAGAAACCAGTGGTTGTCAAGGATTTATATTTATTTTGTCAATTAATTAAAATCAGAAACCTATTTAGTATACAGATATTTTGTATATACATTTCATTCATATTTAATAAATTTATTTTCCAAGCACGTGTAATTGAATTCTGGACAACTCCAGAGCATATCCCGGCTATATATAAATATTGGAGCGTTCTCGCCTCTATAAGCAACAGGGCGAAACGTTACATAAGTAGTAATATAACTAGCTATATGGGTAGATAATATGTGCGTCATTATTTATCTAGCAATCATTCGGGAAGTAGTCAGCTAGCAGAGGTGGTTTCGTAAAGGCGCCTACGTCGAATTATTATTATTGTTATTATGAATGTTACATCAATGCCAGGATGTCATCGGTTGGCTTTTACGCGGGGGATTGGCCAATTGCGTTTTAACTCTCCCTATCACATGTGGGGGATGCCCGTAAGCTGGACATAGTTCAATTGCCTGGTTGCCTCTGGAGGATTGGTGCATCAGAAAATATGCATAATTGTGGTAATTATTCTATAATTTTATTTATTCTATAATTAAGAGTGGCTGCTGCCACAGCAGCTAGCCAACAGCCGAGCTTCCGTATCCTGTTCGAATCCCAATGCCGGGGTAAAGGGCTAGAGGACCCCCGCTGAGTACAACTGCCCAATATTTATTGGCAGATCACTAAGTCTGTGTTTTATTATCTGTTGCATGTCACCTGCCTGTCGCCGCCGGTAAGTTCTGATCGTATCGGTTGTTTGTTTACCCAGGAACGCCATAAATCAAATTCAGAAGCACTGCAACCGTATTTTAACGCCCCCCGTAAGGTCGACCTTAACAGCCTATCGGGAAAGGGATATTTTGTGGTTAAAATTATTAAATAAAAAAATAAAAAAAAGGTCTGTAAATATTGTTTCAATCTTCCGACGTTTCTCTTTTTTGACGGCACACTCTGTGTTTTTTATGTCTGTGCATTACCATAATGTTCTCTGTACATTGTAAAGGAACACTCTGGATATTGTTAGGTTTGTACATTCCCATGGACAACTGAATGAAGGTTGGCGTGTTCATGAGATTGTTCGTCCCACAACTTCCTTAATGGATTGTCAAAAATTAGATCTATACATTTTGTATTTTTTGGGGTGGAAAATGTATTTTGAGGAATAGAACACCCAAATATAATTTTAACATAGCTGTCATAAATAAAGTGCGAAAGAAAGTTTTTGACCCACTGATGTTGTCGATTAATAGTATTGCCTAAAGCAGTCCATTTTACTTAAACTTATTCTAAACGTTTTTATGTATAATCGGAGACAGCTAGATAAGCGGTAGAGCTTCTACGATTCATTCGAGGGATCTAGGAATCGATCCCAAGCCGTATATTGGGACTCAAGTTTTGCGTGGTCTCCTAAAGTCGTATAGGGAAATACTAAAACAGTATTATACACTAAACCTCATTATCCGATGTTCATAGTCTCTCCCATCTCTTTATAACCTTTGCTGGCTGAAGAAGGATTGTAGGTTCCGATGCGGAAGCCGACTGACCCCTTTGGAGGCCCTCTCCTGATGACTTTCAGTTCTTTTCTAAGATACGAAGAAAACTTTTAGTTGAGAAAACGCACTATTTTTTTATTTCCTTTTCTTGTATTTCTCCCAGATGATAAGGCACGCCATCGAGTACCAAAAGTCGTCCACTCTTGTACCGGCACTACTATGGAGAGGTCGATCGTTTTCTAGTTTCACGATATTTCGTTTGTTATATTTTGTTGTGTATTCCCATCTGTATATATACGTTTGGATATGCCATTATATAGTTATCTGTCTATATTTTTTGTTTATTTATTTGGCTGTCGCTCTGTCTACCACACTATCTGTCTATATCTTTACATGTCTATTTGTCTATCTACATCTATACTTATCTGCCGATCTAGCTGCCGGAATACCTCGCATAACGCGGTTTTAAGCTTCATCACACAGTAATACATACTTGAAATGCATGTATTGGAATGCCAGTACGTAAGTCAATGCGAGATGGATTCAAGGTTACGTTGACTTTTATCACAACTCTCAATATAATTCTAACTTTTCTAACATTCAAACATTAGTATCTCTAGATTCCTAGGGTGGAGTTCTTGACTGTGTGTTTTATAAGTATATTTAATTTTTATTATTCCATTTTCTTTTTTACAAGAAGTTGGAATCAATTTATAGTAAATAAAACAAATATATCTATATTTTTGCAAATCGACCTATATAATCAAATTATCCGAGCGCATTACATTAAAATATACACTAATAATACCACAAAAGCAAACAGCGACATCATAGAGCGTAATTTTATTGGGGGGAATTAACAGCGCTATGCGAGGTATCCGGGGTATATGTTGAATTGTGTTTGTGTCTTTATTCGTGTCTGTATACTTAGTTGCCTTGTCCGTTTATTTATTTATCACCCCATCTGGTTGTCTATTAATCTCCTAATCTGCCTACCTGTCTGTTTATCTACTTGTATATCTATATCTGTATTTCCTCGCTGACTGACTCGCTTTCTTAGTCTAGTATGTGGAAACTGTGACTTATATATCATAAAAAATGTATGTCTAACAATCTAAGAATTAATAAATAGGTAAACATTGTTTTAGCTCATCATCGTATAATATGAGTGTCTCTATCTATCTCTATCTATCTCGTTTGTGTCTAGAGAGATCGTGGTGACTCTCTCTCTCTCATACGCATTTGGCGTGCGTCTAATGCGCACAAACATAGGGGAACTACTATTTCAGGCGGACTCTGAACCGCGAGAAAAAGAATTTAGGTCATTTGCTATACCTTCCGATGGGCATATAATACAACCAAAAACATATCGAAGAGTCTGAATGAAACAAAAAATCACTTATATGTATAACGCGAACGGTTAGTATGAGCATCTATGTCATTAAGACTTTTCGACTTTTTTGAATCGGACTACAGGCCTCTTAAATGTTTAATGGATTTTTTCAACACCTGTTACGGGCCAAACATGCTTTTTCGTCGACCAGCAACAAGATAGGTGGAAAAGGGCCTGCAGCTTAGCTCAGAGGAGTAGGAGCGGTTCACGAAAACCGCTTACGGGAGGGAAATCGTGCGTAGTTGTGCACAGGGTAGGTGTAAATTAGAAGGCGCCACATTCCAAATCACAGCTGATTGCAGGTTCTCGTGGAAGGCCGAGAAGTCAGCAGCTTACGAGAATCCGACTCACCTTTATTGTGCCTCCTCCTTTATATAAAGCTTACAAAGTTCATGCACACAATAAAGTAAAAATACACAAAAATAAAAGATATGGTAAATTTTAAGACAAATATAATTCTACTACTTGAAATAGGTGACACAATACAAAAACAAAGACTACATTGAAAATAATCATATTTACAGTTTAATACAAGATTTTGTTGGAACGTTCGAACCGAAGCTCGCCGCCAGTGGCTTCTTTACTAGAACACATCTACGCAGCCATTGATGTCTGAGGTCACAAAAAATTATAATTTATAATTGCACTTTACAGTTAACAAAAAGAAAGGACAACTGGCGACTGAAGGTCGCTTTACGTCGCATTAACAAAAAAAAGGTTCAGTACTTGAAAATGAAACTGAATAAGTTTCCACAACACAATTGCAATTTATTTTACCTTAGTTATCGTTGAAAGGAGTAGAGAGAGAGGTAGGCACCGTTGGGGTGTTCTTGTGTTCTTAAGAAGCAGGAAAGATCAGCAGGCACGTCCTGGAATACTGGATCGAATAGAGTCAACGTTAAGGGCCAAGACTTCAATGCGTTTATCGCAGCGGCGGCACATCCAAAAGGTCACAGCAAAGGGGTTCGATAATAATCCGCCAAAGACGATCAGCAAATTCGCAATCAATTGCTCTCCAAGGATTAAAATTACAGTGTGTTTCTTTAAATCCGACACTTGTCGATGGTTCTGTTCACCCCACGGTGAAAACAGCGATACGAAAATTCACGCGATGGACACCCATCGAAAACCCAAGCCACCCCTACAGTACTTGATTTCGGCGCTGCATCGCAGCAACCGGGTCGAACGAGATGTTAAATCCGACTGAAGAAAAAAAAAACGCAATGCCAATATGCATCGGTCGAAAACATTTCACCACATTACGAAATATGTTGCCAGAATCCTAGAACAATTTAACACGTGGGGCTCCCTTCAAGGGCAATAAATTCCTAGGAACGTCCACGGACAAGCGCGCAGACAAAACATTAATCGGCATTTCTCCATGATAACAAAAGAAGGTCCACCAAAACTGTATTCCAGAAATAATAAGATAGTAATCGGCTTATAAGCGCCAATTAAAATGAGATTATAATTCAGATGAAGCGGCAAAATCAAACAAACCCTGTATAAATACTCTTCCTCTATTTACAAGCATTATTGAAAGAATTAAAAAGAGCCTAAAGCATTTTCAGGACAGGTTTCATTGTGATGAAACGACACCTATCACTTCTAATGTTTCCACATGTATAGGTCGATTACTGTGTGAAATCAAATCTTTCAAAACTTTTGGATTCCCGATTCCCTACCACCTTCAAGTAGCGGGACACCAAAATATCAATGCTTTAACAATTTCCTCATTGTCAACCTAATCTCATATCTCGCTCCTACTTACACGTTAGCATAGTGCAGTGCGAAAACGTAACAGTGTTATCTTGCGCAAACGTTTGATTTGGCGTGCGGTTCCCATCCAATTTCAAACATAAAGCAATAAGGGATCAAAGAGATTCCTGATACGCGTCAGGACAAGGTTTATGGCGTGGTCAATTTCAATTACCAATAGTTACACTTTTAACGGTGTTTCGGGCACGGCCCCTTGAACAGGAAGCTTCCAGATAATGAAATTACTACCGTCGGCTTTTTAAGCGTCCCTCTTTGCCGAACGTTTAGCAAAAACGTGTAAGAGCATCAATTTTCGATTATGGACTTATTCGAATCGAACTGTAGCGAGAGACTGATAGATACTTTATTTGCAAAGAGAGAAACGCTAATTCGATTCACGCTGTTTCTCATTCCAATTTCATTTAATTTAGTAGAAATTATTCAGGGGCGTGCTTACCAGCAAACCTAGTCCCCACTCATCCGTTTTTATGCCGTACCATTGTCCTTGGAGATTTCATTATAGAATCCATCAATATCTCACTATCTTATCATTAAATGCGCGCGATTAAATTCAGTTGCGAAGGGAGGAAAGTGCCTGTTGACCTTTCAATATTAATGAGGTAAACAACTTTATCCTATCGTTCCTAAAGCCTGGCTCTGTGCCGGTTTTCATGAAATGTATACGTTTTAAGACTTCTGAGGTGCATTTCTAAGATTTACTTTAGCTTTCCAGCGTAAATAAAGAGCGATTGCTTTATCGACAACTTCCAGGAACACATTCTTTTGAAATTAGATTTGCTGACGTGAAGAAATATATTAATCTACATTTAGAATTTGTACAATCAAACAACACCTTCGATGTTGTCAAAGTTACAATGTAGTACCTTTTTATTTAGAAATGACGATTTTAATTTTTTAACGGTAAATAACTACAATTTCTCACGAATCGGCTTGAATATCAAGAATTAAAAATCTGAAAAGCTTTCACAACTGAAAACGAGTAAATACTAAAGAGTAAGTCATAAACAGTAGTTATTTGGTAGAACTAATACCCAATGAAAAAGAAAGTAAGCAGTTCATTCGCCTAGAACTCTAACATAACTTCTATATAGATTTAAAATTAAAAAGTTAGGGTTCGTCGGTATGTGAAAATTAGATCCTTTACCATTTGAATAACAAAGCATTCCAGCGCCTATATCAATACAGCGATTGCTTTAACAAAACTCGATAGTCAAGTTTAATCCTTACTAGTATAAAATGTTTTAATAAAGTGTTCTTATATGAGCCGAAATAAAGCCAACTTTCAATTTGTGAAAACAAGTTATAAGAATTACATTACCACATAACAATTATCGTACTCTACATATTACACTTTTATGGCCCGGTTCAACTGAAAAACGTATTATAATAAAATTCACATTGTGTGATACATATAAATATTAAATATCCATATGTACCGCAATCATGCAGGGTAAATCCCAAGGCCCCAGAAGTGTAGGAAGGAGAAGAACTTCATGGTTGAGAAACCTTAGAGAATGGTATGAAAAGTTGCATCCCTGTTTAGAGCAGCAACTTCCAAAATACAGATAGCCGTAATGATCGATAACGTCAAAAATTGAACACCACTACTAGAAGAAGAAAAAGAATATTTCAGGAAACTAAGTGTAATAATAATATATTGGCTTTAACCCATGATTGGCAATCGTGGGCTAGAAGTCTAGAAGTCCGGTAGCGGAACTTCTTAACGGATGTTTCCTCTTGCTAGACAATAGCAATCTCACCAGGTATTCTAAATAGAAGTGTTTATACTTCCCATGGTTAGAAGCCCTCGTTAAGCTGTAGGTCCTTGCAGAACTTAAAGGGCACACAACTCAGGCATAGCAGAAATTATCGCTACGTCTTCTAAGTGATAAAGAACTGTGAATTACAAAATACAATAGTGCTACTTCTTTGGGACGTTGTTGTTTTTTAAAAACATCATCAACCTTGTTTAATACATTGGGGACAAACTCAATCTGGGATATATGACTTATTGTGGAGGCTACCTCTAGCTAAATAAGTATGTATGTAACCCCTACATTTGATTCTGAGTTTCAGTTAGATGCTGTTTCAGCCCCTATATAAAAATTTAAGTTCATTTGTAGGATGTGCTCTATTTTTCTGAGAACTAAAGTTCTTACCGTTCATGTCATGGCCGTTAGGGCGCGGCCGTTTGGGCGCCGCCGTTAGTGCGCGGCCGTTTGGGCGCCGCCGTTAGGGCGCGTGGACATTAGGGCGCGGACCGTTAGGGCGCGGTCCGCTCGGGCGCGTGGACATTAGGGCGAGGTCCGTTAGGGCGCGGACCGATAGGGCGCGGGACACTAGGGCGCGTCAACTATGTTAAATTTGTCTGACTAAAAGTTAGTCATTAAGGCTTGTAAGGAGTGACGAAAAATTTCTCAACCGGCCCTTGGATTTTTTTGAATATGCATTTAAACATACATCATCCAGTATCGTCAAAAGTGTATGACGTTACAAAATTCAAATACAAGGATTAGTAAAATAACCCAATAGAACCGACCTTCCTTTTCTTTCCTTCTTGTTTTTAAAATAATTTTGTTGATAGGTATCATTTGGGTTTCCTGTGGTTTTAAAAATGAAATATTTGCGTACAGATTTGTATGCAATGCAGAAAATTACGTATCATTTTTCAAACCTTTCCAGGTTATCTTAATAATGGTTAATAGGTTATTCAGCGTTATATTGTAGATTTATTAAAATTTTCTTCTCCCGCAGTGCTATCCGATCTGAAAACAGTTTTAACAAATGTAGTGGTCAGAATCACTAACCCCCTAATTATAATTATTAAACCTCTAAATACTATTAGCGTAGACTAATTATTAGTCTATGGTATTAGTCAATCTTTAAAACTGTATAACTAAAAAGATGCGGATAGAAGCATTAGTAAAATCATAAGAAAAGGGCAACCCTTCTTTTCTGCACTTCTTGTTTTTAAAATAATTTTATTATTAGGTTATCACTTGCTTTTCCTATTATTTACAGATTTTATGTAATAAGTAATTCAAAAGTCATATGTACTATTTTTGATGAGTTTATAATAACTGTTAATAATTATCTATTTCAAGTTACCTACAATTAAAATTTTCTTCTCCTGCAGATTTGTTCAGTCTGAAAACAATTTTAGCATATGTAAACAATATTGTAGTTGTTTATATTGAACACCGACATTCTATTAGAAGGAAAACTAATTTGAATGTTATAATACCAAGAATGATAAAAACAATCACCCAAAGGCATACCCACTATATTGGTGCAGCATTATTTAACAGACTTCCTCATATCTTAAAAACTAGGTCCCTATCAGAAAATTTGTTTCGTAAAAAGATAAAAATTTGGATTTTTGATATGACATGGTAATTTGTTTTAAATATATTTTATAAATGTAAATAAAAATATTATTACTTTATCAGGTATTGTCCTGTATGGTTGTACATTGTATAATTAGTCCAATTAAAAGAATTTATTGACACGTAAATCAAATGGTTATGGTTATTATAAATACAGGTGAGTAACAAAGTTATAACGTCGAGTCTCGCGCCCTAGTGTCCCGCACCCTAATGGCCCGCGCCCTAGTGTCTTCGCGCCCTTGTGTCTAGCGCCCTAACGGCGGCGCCCTAACGGTCGCGCCCTTACGGCCGCGGCCGAGTGTCCTAGACCGAAAATTATGTATATAGCATAACCTATAATTAATTGTGAACGTTTTCTAAGTTTATTATAGTTGCACGTGCTACGTTTCTATGACTAAGGCTTACAGTCATTTTACCAGTGTAGTCCATATTTTAATAATGTAATATACAGGATGAATAAAAAGTAAGGAACATCGATGCTACAACCTTAAATAATAACTTTACGAAAAAAAGTTTCTAACAAAAGTTTCCTATCAAGTTGTTTGCCACAATTTGATGTTTTTCATTTTTTTTCGATTGCCATGTGTTTTAGATATGACGTCATCGACATTTTTTTTAATGGTAACCTACTACTTTTTTATGGCATGGCGAGTTGGTGCTTTTTACTCTCTATATATATATATTGTAGTGTATTTTTTAATTATAATTATATTTAACTACATAATTATTTAAATAGATGAATAGCCCCACATTGGCTAAGACAAAAATATGTTGTGTATTTTTAAATAACTAAATAAACTTAAATATTTGAATAGTACTTTCAGGTTGGGCGCCAAATTTGAGTTTTTGCTCATATTAAATAAACATAAATTAATTATAATCGCATCTATGTAGACTCTTAAAAATCTCAAGGTAAAATTTGTTTCGTGGCTCCACCAGTTAGATAGTTAAATATAATACACATAATATATCTAATCTTTTAAATACAAAATTAAATTTACACTTATCTTGTTATGTAGTCCCTTTTACCATATCGTAGTCACTACTTCTTGTGGAATCTGCAACAGCTGCGTTTTCTTATCTTGCTTGATGATCAGGTAGTCTAGACAAGGTCCATTTCATTTATAACCATGAAAGCATCAAGCTCTCAAATTCGATAATTTGTGAATTAATGTCACTGAAGCACTATAATTGTATCACTTAAATCTTCGATTTAAGTTAAGGTAAGGAAGTTTTAATTCTTTTTAATGCAATTAAATTATAAGTTCTTAGAAGTTAATAAATGATTTTAATTTTATATTTTTCTTTTTCTTTTTTAGTAAATCTTCATAAAAGAAACGCACTTGGATTAAATTAACTGGTAAATTCTTTTATTATTGAACACTTTAATTAAATCAAAAACACATCTTCTGTTCACAATTAACGTTTAACTAACTAGTTGAATTTTTATAAACAAATGTTCCATAACCAAACTTTTAATTTTTTTAGAAATGACACGCCTACTTTTAAAATTTGAACAACAAACTTAAAATACGCACTGATTAAAATATCGTGCGTCTTGTTCGATAGCTAATTGGGAACTGATTTCAATTTTTTTAATATAAATGCAGTATGGACGCTTACATTGACTAATCAAAATGCTAGATTTAAAACAAATTCAAGGAATATTCTAGAAAATCTAATTCTTAAAATTTAAATAATTAATATTAACCTTATAAATAAATATTTTAAAAAACTAATTTCATATTCATGATCTATGAATTTTTCTCTAAATTTGGATATCTAACAATCCCATATTTGAGATAAAAAATTTTACACTTTATAATATTATTAATATTTCCTAAATTAACTTAACAACACAATAAAATTAATCAAAACACAATCCTAAGATTGTAACAACACTTTTCTGACACATTTACAGTCTATAAAACAATTATCCACAAAATAATCACTCAACAGGATTTCAAAAGGCCATACACTGTATAACTTCACTTTGAGTTCATATTCCACTGTACGGAGCATCGTACGAAGGACCGATAACACTTTTTACATATAACAGGTTTATAAATACATTTTTAACTATAATTTTACATTAATTAACATATTTTATGACATTATTAATCTATCTAGACTATATTTCAGGTTAAAATATGGATTTTTATTCCAATAAATATCCTTTTTAATATATTACAGTCCTACCGAAGGTATTTTAATGTAGTTTAAAATATGATAAAGACATTTAACAATTAGTTAATGATAAGTATATTATTCTTAATATAAAAATCATGGCAATATATATATAAAAATATCATACATTTGCACAATAAAAATTTCAAGACAATCACGATAGACATTTATTTTTATCACTGGCAACATTTTCCATCAGGTA
>JABXWE010008512.1:0-14132 GCA_014611495.1 Limonius californicus | reverse complement strand
TCTACTTCGCTGATTTTAGGTAGTATGGGTGAAATAAGTAAAAACAATATTATTTAGTATGTAATATATATTTAAGGAATACAAAGAAACAGAAAATAACACGAGTTACAGTATGATGAACAAAAAAATTAAACGTCTTCTTGGAAATGGGTTATGCACTTTATGTTTGAATAGCTGCGTCTATGAATTGCACAGACAAATTGGTTGCATTGATTACATTTGATGTTAACCTTTTTGTCCTGTGATCTAGAACACAGGTGGCATCTTCCCCGTTTTTTTACGTTTATTCGGATGGGCTCTTCGGGTTGTACTGGAGGGCTTACTCCACACGCAACCATTGCTCTGTATACATTGGCATTGTTCTTTACGTCCGGAATTCGCCGTTCCATGTTGGGTGTAGCCAGTTGCTTGCCTAAACATTGGAGGAACATTTTCCTCGATGAGGATTTTGACATTATAGAAGGTCAAACCACTTAACACTTTTGTTCACCACGGTTGATATGACATTGTGTGGTAGTTATTCACTCACTGCGCTTCACTGATAAGAAACTGACGTTTGCCCCACGACGGGGTGCTTTATATACCCCTACCAATGGGTAGCCCCACCCATACAAAAAAGGCTTCGAATGGTCCACACTGTTACAGAACATTCCACAACATTCGAGACTGTTCTGGAATGTTCCACAATGTTCCAGAGCATTCCACAACATTTGAGACTGTTCTGGATTGTTCCACAATGTTCCAGAACATTCCACAACATTCGAGACTGTTCTGGAATGTTCCACAATGTTCCAGAACATTCCATAACATTCGAGACTGTTCTGGAATGTTCCACAATGTTCCAGAACATTCCACAACATTCGAGACCGTTCCGGAATGTTCCACAATGATCTGGGATGTTCCGGTATGTTGTGGAATGCTCTCGAATACTGTGGAATGTTCTGGACTGTTCTAGAAATTTACTAATAAATTATAACATAATGTACTACGCGGGGTCTTCTAGGGACCCCAGTCACACAATAATCATTTTTATAAAAAATATACAAGCAAAAAAATCCAAATATGATTAAAATCGTTTATCAAGGATGGAAAATCAGGTACCAATAAGGAAAATATGCAGAAAAAAATATTTTCTAAAATAACTTGAAAAATGTGAACTTGGGGTCCCTGAAGGACCCCGCGTAGTACTTTAAGGGTTATTTCCTCTAGTCGTCCTTCTTTTTGCCTGTAAGCATGTTTTCCGTATGTCAGCAATACTTTCATTCCACCAATGTACCTCCCTTTTTGGGTTACTCTTTCCTTTTTTGGGGATAGTTTTATTCATTGCTTTCTTAATTGCTGCCATTGTTTCGTATGCGTTTGGTTCTTGCATTTTAATTAATTCTGCTTTAAGTTTTTCCCTAAATGTAGGTATAAGTTCGGCTTTAATTTTCCATCCCGTGCTTTCCGCAGCCCTCATATTTGTCTTTGTGGTTTGGATGTCGAAATATATGTTTTGATGTAGGCTTAGGTTCTCCTCGTCCGCTACTTTCCAGTTTTGTGACTTTTCTATAATATTCTCTGAACATATTGTTATGTCAGTGTGAGATTCTGAAGCATTTCCATACATATATCTACCCCTTTCTCCATTGTTGTTTGGTGGAGCAGGTTTATGGCTGCCCTTCCTCTTCCTATGTTAGTTTGCAGTACCTTCATATTGAAGGCCTAACTGTGTTTTCATCTTTCTTTTCCTAAGATCATCTACTATCTTTTTATAATTAGGACATGTCATCTCGTCCGCCCGTCTTTCATTTATAGCATCTTGATTCATTTGAGCAGTTTTTTAAGATGTGGCCCAGCTGCCCACATTTGTAGCAGATTCTATCCTTCTTTTCTTGCGCGCAGCTACTTGCATCATGTCCGAAGTCGTAGCAGTTATAGCATCTACTGGGAGTGATGAATTCTTTGACTCTACATCTAGCCCATCCTATTCTTATCCTACTTTTATTTATTATTGTGTAGGCTTCTTTTATTGGTAGAGTGCCTATTGCGTATTTTAGGCTCTGCTTGTTCGCCTTCGATGACATTTTGATTGTGCAGTTTTCTTTGCATATTCCTTTATCATCCTTTTCTTTACCCCTTGACTCCCTATCTACCGCTTCCCACACGTCGCCTTCTTTGGTGGTTTCATCTATGTCTAGTATTAGGAAGGACTTTTTTCCTGTTAGCAGTTCCGCCTTGGCATTGTTCCCAAGTTCGTTTTGCAACATTTTTACAAAATTTTTTCCTTCCTCTTCTTTCCCTCTTATTTTCATCATAATATGTCCGTCTTTAGTTTTTTCGATCTTTCTCACTTGTATTCCCGTTTTCTCGAGGTCTATTTTATTCTTCATTTCTCTTACCGTGTCCGCTTAGGATTTTCCAGGCTCCTTACCTGTTTTAATGATTATCGTGTCATTTTTTCTATTCCTCTTGCTTCTTCCCTGTGTATGCCATTCCTCTTTTACATTTGCTTTCGTCACGGTGTCTTGTCCCTTTTCCTGCTTTATGTGAATTGTGACTTTGACTTCCTTTTTGAAAATGTATGCTACCATCTTTCGTGTAATGGCTTCTTTTCCGTCTACATTTATGACGCATGACATCTTGTTTCGCTTTTCCCCTTTAATAGCTGCTTTAATTTTTTCCAGCTTGTTATATACTATGTTTATGTAATTTTCTTGAGGCATTTTTTCTTCTCCCCCAATGACGTATGTGTATTTGATATTCTGGTCTTCTCTGTCTTGTTCTTCTACGGTTATTCGGTTATTGAGTGCCGGCTTTCAATACTGAGAGATGAGTCCACCTTTTTCTACTTTATTGTTGTCAATAATTACTTTTACCTGTGGGTCTATATCCGCTGTCTTCCTTATTATATGGTCTTTCATCTTCTTCTTGGTGTCCATTATTATTATTACATCCTTTTCGTTACTTTCTACTATCTCATTTAGCTATAATTTTAAGTTAAATTTTTTGTGCATCCCCACAATTGCACAACGTAATTTTAGAATTTGTTCATACAACAATAACTTATTGTGTAGTGGCAGCTCAGAATATCTACCAAAGAGCCACCACATTTTGTTTGAATCAGATATTTCACTCAGAATGGGCGATCAGAGATATACGATTTAAGAATGTGACTCATCTGCCTAGAGAAATTTCTATCTATCTTGTATTGGATGCCCTCTTGCCACACTTTATCAAAAGCTTGAGCCACGTCTAGAAATATCGTTGCGCATGTTTCACTTTTCTCTAAGGTTTTTTCAACTACATCGGTAATACGATGCACTTAATCAATGGTCGAGTGCTTATTACAAAATCCGAATTCGTGAGTTGGAATGAGCTGTTTTTCTTCAATGATTGGCTTGAGGCGTTTCAGAAGCAATTTCTCAGACAGTTTGGATATGGTTGGTAGCAATGAAACGGTCGATGTTTTTTCTTTTTCCTTTTGAAGCTCATGCTGCCCAAGGTAATTAAAGTTATTAATCATCCAGACGCAGCGCACCAAGAACATCGACATCGCTTATCTGTAACATCAAAAGCTTCCCCACAGGAATGCAGCTGATAAAATACTTGCTGACAGGACGTAGGGAAGCGCGCTCGTTCAAACGACGCTGGAATTTGTAAAAACAATAACTGGTAATTTGAAATATAAAACCAAACTGGGGATGGGCGTTCTGCGTAAAAAGAGGCGTTTAAAAAACACAGGTAAAATACAACTTTATAGGCAATATAACTGTGTATTGCTTGGTTCTTTACGATAAAGTGTTTACCTATAACGCTCTAGTCATTAGTCAAGACGGTTAAATAACTCTAAAAGAAACCTGAGTTCAATCTTCTTGATATCGTCGTAGCAAGCGGATGAAGAATTACCTGGCGCAGAGAAATCTGTTTGAGAAGAATTTAAAAGTCTATAGAAATAATCAAAAAACTGGTGTCATGGGATAGAATTTAAAATTGTAACAAACAGCTGCCAATCTCATAACAAATTTAAAAATTTGAAACTAGAATGTGAAAATTGTGCGGGATGTTTAGGTTTCCAAAATATCACCAATTACCTAAAATGGCTTCCACTTTTTTCGACCCTCATTTCGATTCTATTTATTACCACTGGACGCTCAGAAATAAGCAAATTTTTCATAAAAAATCATCGCTGCATCAATTGGCAAGACGGATTTACACCAAACTTTGCGCTTGGAGCTATTTTAGAACAAATACTACGTAATACAACCATGGCGTACTTGAAGGGAGACGAAAAAGTAAAATTTCTTCAAAAGTATACAACGCTACCATTCTTCGAAATACAACACTACCCAGGGCTTAAACCATGTGAATCTAAATGCTTGTATCATTTCAAATCATCATGTTATTGTGCACTATGTAGCAGAAAACCTTCATACTAGCCCTCACAGGGTAAATACAGGACAAAAGACAAAATTTCTCGTAACACCAAATTATTAACAACGGGTAACTCACTGCAACGTTTCGGTGTGTTCTCAATTCTCAAAAGGGCGCCAAGATCCTTCACCGGTCGGCGTGCAGTGATTCTTATGACCTACCTTAACGGATCCAACTAAGGGTAAACTCTTACCACGAAGAATAAAACTTACAGTTAAGTTTAAAATTAGTCTCACACTCTGTATATGAGTGCCCCTACAATTCTAAGAAGAAGCCCAAGTTACCAAAAATTATTGATTACTTAAACACTATCCTGTATGAAAAATTGTAGGTAGCAATAAATAACCAAATGGTAAACTCAATATCTGACCCAACTTAATGAATGACTGAAAAATCTGCGAAACTGCAGTAAATATCAGTTAAGTTGCATAAACCATTTATTAAACACTTAAGCGAGTAACCCACAATTGAGGTAAGACCATAATTTATAACTGACTCACAATTAGTCAACAGATTAATTGCGTAAATCCAGAAAATACAAAATACTTAAGTAAATTACAATATTATTTTATATGATTTAGGCAAGAGGTGAAAATAATTTGAGAAAAGTCGAATTGCGGGAAAGTTACCAAGCGAATAAAGTTTGACAAGGAAAGCAATTTAGCGGACGTAACCCCTATCTGAAAATAAACATTTCTAAAAATCCACAAAGCTAAATTAATAATTACTAAAGTCCGAATATGAATTTCCGGAAGCTGGCGATATGAAGCAATGCCTGGCGTTAAATCAGCTTAACCAACGCGTAAAATGTAAACGGTAGCATCGAATTGAAGCCTTTTAATGCGGAAGAACCTTATACATTGCCATCTAGTGTTTGGAACTTCCTTTTATACCTTTCGTTTTGAATTGGTGTTGGAGCGTCAATTGAAAATACAAAATACAAGTCAAATATTCGACGATCAGTTTTTGCAGTGGTACAAACTTCCAAAAAAGCTATTATCTGTTGAGCATGTCTAGCCTACGATAGAAAAGTTTCAGATTGAAAATAATTTTTGTACAAAATATGAAGATCAGTGTTTTTTGGTTTGGCATTACTCTTTAAGTCAGTTACCTACAGCTGAATTTCTACCGGTATATTTTCCATATTTAAATGAAAAGATGAAGAAAAATATGGAAATCAGATTCATTTTCGCATACATTTTAAAATGCGATTGAAATGTAGTTGTCATAGTAATTCTTGAATCATCCTGTACACCAATTTGAAGTAGTTCACATGGTGAATATAATACGCCAAATATATAACCTAAAATAATGTTTGGTCCGGCAACGAAGGTTTAAAGCATTATTGTTAAAAGTGTGTTTTAGTGACAGTAATAAAAATTTACCATTCTCTTTATGACATTGTCGTGGAATAAAGTGAGTGCTTTTTACGTATTTATGATATACAATCACAATTTAGTAGATTTGATTTTAGTATATAAAAAGTAGCACATTAACATGAATCTGACATGCAATATCAATGATACCAAACCCGGAGTTACCAGTGCCGCCTCGATGTTAAATACCTACAATCCTACTTGCAATGTCTGGCATTATGCCAAAGTTAAGCAAGAACCATCTGAAACTGAATTGGGAGAAGAGGGTAAGTTTGTGTTGCACAATAAAATAAATGCACAACAAGACAGGATTTCATTCAAAAAAGTTAACGAAAACTTTGGTATTTTTAGAATTATATTTGTAACAACCGTAATAACATAAAAACTATACAATTGACAAAAAATATTGGGAGTTTATTTATATACGGCAGAGAAATTGTTATTTATTAAATAACAGCGTAGTTTGCATCTACTTAGCATTACCTTGTTGTATCGCGTTTAGAAAGCTATTAATCTGTAAATTGTATTAAATATATTTATGTGTTTTAGATAAAGAGAAGCAGACGCAAACAAGGGAATTAGGATCGGAAATATCGGATTTACAAAACGAAACTAAATATGATTATGATTTCTCCAGCAATCTGGAATCTTTGCATGAAGAACTAGATATAAAAACGGAAAATTTCGACAGTAATGCAGGATATCCAAGAATATACCCTTTAACAAAATCTCAGATGAAGTACAAATTGCAGCAAAGTATCACAACTCATATTGGGGAAAACTCATACAAATCGCTTATGAGTGCACACAGTTTTAATGGAAAAGAGAAATTAAAGTACAGGAAAACACATAAAGAAAAAAAATCTTTATCTTGTACTATATGTGATTATATATGCACAACGAAGGGTAACTTACAAAAACATAAGAGAACTCATACAGGAGAGAAACCTCTCAAATGCGACGTATGTAGTCATCAAAGTGTACGGAAGAATGACTTAAGAGAACATATGAAAATTCACACAGGAGAGAAATCATATAAATGCAATGAACGTGACTTTGAATGTTCACTAAAGGGTAACTTACCAAGTCATATGAGTACTCATACCGGCGAGAAACCTTTTAAGTGCCACATATGTGACTATCAAACTGCGTACAAAAATAAATTGTCTGTACATATGAGAACTCACACTGGAGAGAAACCATTTAAATGCAGTAAATGTGCCTTTGAATGTTCACAAAAATGTAACTTACGAAGTCATATGAGTATTCATGCACGCGAGAAACCTTTCAAGTGCAACATATGTGACTATCGAACTGTGCACAAAAGTCAATTGCCTGTACATGTGAGAATTCACACTGGAGAGAAACCATTTAAATGTAGGATGTGTGACTTTGAAAGTGCACACAAGAAGAGTTTGCAACGACATATGAGAATTCATACAGGCGTTAAGCCGTTCAAATGCGATAAGTGTGACTATAAATGTGCACAAAAGAGTAACTTACGAAGTCATATGCGTACTCATACCGACGAGAAACCTTTCAAGTGCAACGTATGTGATTTTCGAAGTGCACAGAAGAGTAACTTACGAAGTCATGTGAGTACTCATACAGGAGAGAAAGCTTTCAAGTGTAACATATGTGACTATCGAACTGTGTTCAAAAGTAAATTGCCTGCACATATGAGAAGTCACACTGGAGAGAAACCATTTAAATGCAGTGAATGTGACTTTGAATGTGCACTAAAGGGTAACTTACCAAGTCATATGATTACTCATACCGGCGAGAAACCTTTTAAGTGCCACATATGTGACTATCGAACTGCGCACAAAAATAAATTGCCTGTACATATGAGTACTCACACTGGCGAGAAACCATTCAAATGTAGTATGTGTGACTTTGAAAGTGCACACAAGAAGAGCTTGCAACGACATATCAGAACTCATACTGGCCAGAAACCATTTAAGTGCAATATCTGTAATTATGAAAGCGCACACAAGAGTAGCTTGCAAATGCATATGAGCAGTCATACAGGAGAGAAAGCCTTCAAGTGTATTGAATGTGACTTTGAAAGTACACGGAAGAGTAACTTGCAACGACATATGAGCACTCATACAGGATAGAAGCCCTTCAAGTGCAATATATGTGACTTTCAAAGTACAGACAATAGTAACTTACATAGTCATATGAGAATTCATACAGGAGAGAAACCTTTCAAGTGCAAAGAATGTGAATATGAGAGTGCACACAAGCATAGCTTGCGAAGACATATGAGAACTCATACAGGAGAGAAACCATTCAAATATAATATGTGTGACTTTGAAAGTGCACACAAGAGGAGCTTGCAACGACACATGAGAACTCATACTGGCGAGAAACCTATCGGTAAGATTAATTTGCAGAAACATATACGAATTCATGCAGGAAATAAAAGAACCGTTTCAGTTCACAATTGCTGATTGTCTGATTGTTAATTTTTATATGATTAGATATGATTTATTTATTTATTAATAGGTATAAGCATTTTGAAGTTTTTAACATGTTAATTATCATGTTGTTCTGAAAATCCTGTTTTATGCGGTAATATTTGTAAGATTATTTGTGTGCCTGTAATATTATTTAGAAAGCAATCAAAAAGTTCTGTGTATTTGTTACAAATATAGCAAATATAGCTTTAAGTTTATTTATTATTTCCTGTACATTTTCTCTAATAAGAGGTATGATCTTCAACCATTTTGTAAAGTAGTCTTACATAACAAGATAATCTTTACTAAAACGTTCCAACATCTTACATGCAATTTTATTAAATGGAATATCGGGTATGTCGTGGGTTATTAAAGGTGCTTTGGTATTAAGGTACAAAGAATGAAAATATTTTTTTTAATTACGCCAGGTGGCGCATGCATTGCAACTAGTTTAAACTATCTAACAATTTAATTCTAATAATTCCTACTTAAATCTAAGTCTGAAATCCAGACAAGTCATAACGTTTTGATGGACGTACTCCCATTGACGCACTCTGCATATTTTAAAACGCTTTTTTCACTTGCTTAATTTTTGTTTTGTTTACTTATTTTAGCTTACACTAGTTCGAATGGTTTTTGCCTTTTTAACCTGCGAACAAGTCCATTGTTATCGAGTAATTGTAGCACTTCAATATTTTGGTGTTCATGTGGTTTCGCTTTATGTTTAATTTCCTCACTGACCGTAGGCATTTTTAGGTCCTTGGGGATGTCTTCATTTCTGATGTACCATGGTGCTTTAACGATGCTGCGAAGTACTTTATTCTGGAAAGTTTGTATAGTTTTAACGTTAAATTTTTTTGTGCATCCCCACAGTTGCACATCGTAAATCCAAACTAGTTTTAGAATTTGTTTATACAACAATAACTTATTATGTTATGAGAGCTCAGAATATCTACCAAGTAGCCACCACATTTTTTTGAATCAGATGCGAAGTTCTTCGCGTTTTTTCTTGGCATGTTCTTTCCACCTAACTTTCGCAATTTTCCACTGCAGTGGCACATATTGTAGAAGTAGTGCTGCATTGAAAAGTTGCGTAAGCTTCATTATGCCCTTTTTGGGTAGTTCTTTAAGCACTTGCCCATTTATTAGGTCATAGCTTGGTGCTTTTTTGGCAATGAGTTTCTTTTGGAGTTATAGGCTGAATGACTTTATCGTCCATTTTGTTTATTTCCAGTAGGATCTCATTGTCCATAGCCGGGTGTGGTTGGAAGGTGTTTTCTAAATGTTCGGCAAATATTTCTGCTTTTTCATTATCTTTCCTTGCCAATCCACCATCTCTGCGAATGGGTGGATTTTGGTTTTGTGGCCTTTTTAGTGTCTGGTGGCTCTCCAAAGCAACTATTCGGTCTCTTTATATCCTGTTAGTCCCCTTAGGAATTCAGTGAATGTTTCGTTTTTAACTGAGCGGATCTCATCTTTGGGTGGTTGATTTAGCCGATTTAGCAGTCTTTTATCCGCTGGTGCTCCAGTTTGTTGCCATTTCTTTCGTGCTTTTCGTTTTGTTGAGACAAGTTCTGGAATTTCCCTAAGGTAGTTTAGGTCAGGTGTTTTTCATTTTGACATAGGGGTATTGTTCCAAGTGGCTTGCTGCAGATTGGTTATGAGCAGCTCTGCTTCCGTATCAAGCTGTTCAGTAGTTCTTAGTGGAACGTTCAATTTGATGCGTTCTTGCACTTCTGCTCTAAATCCGTCCCAGTCTATTCAGTTGTTCGATAGTGACGATGGTTGTGATTTTGCAATAATTGTTTCGCTGATCGTCATTATAATTGGAGAGTGGTCAGATGACAGGCCGTAATTGTCTTCGATACTGATGTAATTGGAAGAAATTCCTCTCAATATGAAGAAGTCAATTAGATTTGGGATCTTATTGATATCTGTCGGCCAATACGTTGGTTTCCCAGTAGACTGGCATACGCAATTGTCTTGTTTTATTGCTTTGTATAGCTCTTTCACTTTGGTGGTGATAAGCCTGGATCCGCAGTAGGTCTGTTTAGCATTGAAATTACATCCAATTGTGAAGTGATCTCCTAGTGTTTGGAAAAGCCTAGTATAATCAATTTTATCTAGTGCATACCTGGGCGGGCAGTATATTGCAGTAACTGTATAGTCCTTGGATTTTGTAAGGATTTTTACAAATATTGCTTGTATTTCGCGTGTTGTAATTGCTTTCTTCGTAGTGCTTGACATTTGCCTTTATTATTGACGCCGAACCACCTCTTGGCGTGTTATCTGTGTGGGCAGTGTTGAATAGTTTATATCCTTTTATATTTAGGTAGCTCTCCGTAGTGAAATGAGTTTCGGAAATCAGACAGACGTCTATCTTCTGATCCCAAAGAAATAGCTCTAATTCATGGGCACGTTGGAGTAGCCCATCCGGATTCTAAGCTGCAGAGAATTAGCTGTCGCAGAAAAATTTGTTTGAGAAGAATCTATAAGTCTATACAAATAACCAGAAAACTGACGGCTTGGGTAAAATTTAAAATTGTAACAAACAGCTGCCAATACTATGATAACATTTAAAAATTTGAAGCTACACTGTAAAAATTATGCTGCATGTTTAGGTTTCCAAAATATCACCAATTACCTAAAGTGGCTTCCACTTTTTCGACCCTCATTTCGATTCTATTTATTACCAATGGACCCCCAGAAACAAGCAATTTAATTAATAAAAAAATCATCACTGTATCAATTGGCAAGACGGCTTTACGCCAAACTTTTCGCTTGGAACTATTTTAGAACAAATACTACGAAATATAACCACGACGTACTTGAAGGGAGACGAAAAAGTAAAATTTCTTCAAAAATATTCAACGCTACCATTCATCGCGATAGTAAAAACACCCATGGCTTAAACTATCTGAATCTAAATGCTTGTATTTTTTCAATTCATCATGTTATTATGCACTATGTATCTAATGTAATTTACTATACAACTCTGTATTTACACAAAGTTCATTTACTTCATGTTACGGGCCAAAATAAAAAAGGGGCACTAGAAATATTGTTACAAGCCAAAAGAGCGTTCAAGGCATCGGTCAACACAAAACAGAACATCGAAACTGGCTCATTAGCAGTAGGGGCAGGAAGGGTTCGCAGAACACTATTACAAAGGTAATGTCTTTATTGACACTATATACGGGTTATGTCAAAATAAGTAGGCACCACCCTTTCATATCCAGCTTAACGTAACATAGATCCTCGTGAAAAGACCAAAGATCGACAGCTCACTGGAGTCAAACCTACCTTGTAGTGCTTCTTCATTGCTTCAAAACTGTCGACAAAATACACATAAAGAAGAAAGATTAACAAAAACAACAAGTCTTAGGTTGCCAATGGTGATTGTAAATACAGTCCAACTCCCGTACAGTGATGCCGGTAATTACCCCCAAAAAAATTACTACGCAGAAACTTTACTATACATAGAATTCATGTTTACATACAAAATTAATCTCATATATTTGATAGTCGGTAATATTTTAAGCGATATATTAAGTGTATAACTGAATAATAACTGATATAACTGAATAACACACAACCTAATTTGTATTCAGCCTGAATCAAGTTCCTCGTGCTGTTTTAATACATTTCCTTACCTCACATTAGAAAGCAACTAAAACGGCTTGTGCTATAGATTCGGAAGCCTCGAGGACTTTTTTATTATATATATGTATTTAATTTATAATAGGATTGACTGTGGCATTCACTTAAACGTTTATTTTTGTAGATTGGTACAGTACCATCATTTCTTATTGTATTTAATATATATTTATAACCATCGTTCATTACCCAAAACTTGTTGTTTTGTTTATCTTCCTTCTTCATGTGTATTTTGTCAACAATTTTAAAGCAATGAAGAAGCACAACAAGGTAGGTTCAACTCCAATGAGCTGTCGATCTTTAGCCCTTTTACTGCTGTCGGAGTACTCCTGAATGTTCCAGTTATACGCCTTATCATCGTTGTGTACAGCCAAAGGATCGTTATTGGTTTTAATGTCAATTTATTTCCAAAGGCTCTTCTTAACATCATCAAGGTTGTTGTTTGGTGACTCTTTGCATATGTTGGTTGCATGTCATTTTGATATCTAAAATCTCATCCAAGAATTTGACCTCCTTCTTAATTTGCAGAGTTTCTCCAAAGATTTCGGAATATTTATGCCTCCGTGATTTCTCTTCCAAATAAATGGAACGACGCTGGTTTTTGCAGGGTTTACCCTAGGGTTCTCCTTGTTACACTATGCCGCATAGTGTAACATAGGCATAGTCTAGGCCTCGACCTTAGCCAAAACATTGTGCATTATTTCTGAAATTATATTGCCAAGCTTACTGTTATGTTATTTTTGTGCCGCTTCATAGTACGGATTAATTCCCTAATTTAGTTGTGCCGCTTCATAGTAATTTAAGCTTCGTTTTAGCGTTCGCATTTTAAATTTCCGTCAGGTTTAGCACTATTTATAATTTCGTTTATATTTTTCCCCGTACAGAATTTTATTTATGTTAAACGAGTCCCAAGGTTTTTTCTTTTGTAATCCCGTTTCTGCCGAACAAAAATATTTCCAAGAATTGTTTTTTTTGTTTGTACAATAGTACCATTCAGAAGCATTGAGACGTATTTTCCAGAATATTCCCGAACATTTCGTTATGTTGTGCAATCTTTTGTGGGAGAAGTGAGGTCCCAATTGCATTTTGGGGCAGTTGGCATTTAGACCTCCGCCACTCCGGGTCCATGAAAACCACATCCATCAAGGCCTGTAAATGTTCATCGAGTAAAAGTTGCCCGGTCTCCTCGTGGCTACTGTTAAATCCTTAGTTTTTTTGGAATATCGAATATTGCCGTAGGCAATCATTACCTCGACAACAGTCGGATGAATATAGTATTTTAACAGTTTGGCCCTCATATAAAGCAACTCAGTGGGGTTGCTGTTCTCGATTATTCGGATATAAACGAAGTGACCGTGGTGCCTCGTTACCCTCTGGTACTTGAACCTGCAAGTGTTGCAGTAAAAGCTGTTGCATTTTCATCGCCCGATAAGCCCTGTCTGGCATCGCCGAAATCAACATCTCCCAGGATCAACCATCCCTTTTTGTTTCTGCTTCAAGCGGTCCCGAGGGACACTGTCCACTCCTTACTTGAAGTTTCTACATGGATTCGACACCTTGATCTTGTGCGAAGCCTTCTCGTCCACGAAAGGTAAAAACTACCAAGTTTTGTGCTTGTGGAAAGTAACTTTTGGCTTGGCACGCGTATCTTGCAAAATTCAAACGTATTGACCTTTTTGTTACATTGATAAAAATATTAACAGTGACCTGAAGCTACTGTTCGTTCTGAATTAATTATATACAGACGCTCCTTTTATGGTATTATTTCTGTAAACTTGCGCAACTGGGCTACGCAGTTATTGGAAACCATTTAAATGTAGCGTTGGCACCAGCGGCGTAGAGTTCCTAACGAACGTTCAAGATTTAATCTTTTAATGGTTGTATTAAATGGTCCTTTGTTGTTACCATTTTGTACTGTGTCTTAGTAATTTCATTATATGTGTGTTAAATTCCGCATGTCTTTTATTACTGTGTTCTGAATATTTATGTAAGGATTTTGCAAGCTTTAAGATCTAGGAAAAAGCACAAAAGAAAGGTGAGTTCGATTCCCGTAGCTGTGGGTCCTTGGCCTTTCACAAGAACCTTGAAACCAGCTGGACTAGAAAGGTGGCGCCCACTTATTTCGACGCATCCTGTATACAACTTTAAGCATTTTCTCTATAAGCGATTTTTTAGCGAACTCCTCTGAGCAAGCCGCTGGCCTTTACCATCTTTTTTTGTTTGC
>JABXWE010008511.1:0-11950 GCA_014611495.1 Limonius californicus | reverse complement strand
CAATACAAAAAAAAACAATCCCAAGTATATTTTACTTACTATCAAATTCACATTCAAGGAAAAAAATAATGAACGGACCGCAGTACGCTACTGTCTCTGATTTAAATTAGTAACAACTGAATCAAAATTACCAGGGAAAGCAATAATGCGTAATTCGTTGTAAAATAAAGAAGCGTTACTCCACTTCTACAATATTAAATAAACCCCCGAAAACGGGTCTAGATCGACGATATAGCGAGATCTCGTATATGTAAAACTAGATTAATTACTCCAAAATAATTGGTATATATGCACGGAAGGTATGAATAATACGCAAAATTCTCCCTATTTTGTTATGAACTTCTAATCAGAAAAGAATATCTCGTACCCTGCAGGCCATTTAACAAATTCTCAAATACAAAGTGAATTAAATCTGAACAAGAGTGTTTATAATTAAAATATTTAACTAAATACAAAAATTTTGTCGAATATTTATTTTATTTCACTATTTATATTACTACGCAATTAACGAGTTGTCGTTGTTAGTTTTTGGCTAGTTTTCGAAATTCTGTGGGCTTATTAACCCAACGCAGGTACGTAAAAGAAAGTTTCTAACCAACCTTGAGCGTTGCTGTCTTCATTCAATGGACTCGCTTACCGCACATCTGCTTCTCGATCATACAACGTAGAACAAGTGTCTGGAAATTCTCGGCGGAACGTTATAATTGCGATCTATTTTCGGACGATTCAACACTTCCAACTGCTAATTGCTTAATGTCACAGATGCCACTCTTTCGGCTACTGGATAATTGCCTAAATAAATTCAATTGTCTTAGAAAAGAAACAAATGAAATGAGAACCTAGTTTAGCTTACTAAAAAGATGTAAAATTGGCAGAAGAAAAACTTCCCACAGTGCACAAAAATTAGGAATACTCCCAGGGAAAAATTTACTAATACACAAACGTGTTAAACTTCCCTTTATAACTTGAAAATTCACAAAATTGGAAAAGTTCCTGTCGTAACGACCTTAATTAAAAATTCAAGACTGCACTTGTTGAAAGTTGAAAGCGTTCTCTCTTCACTTGACTGCGGAATTCCAAAATCGGAAATGCGCGATCGATGCGCAGACCACCAAAATATGAGGACAAATATTTAAATCGAAGCTCGCAATATAACCACTCCTAATATACACCATGCGTCAGAAATCACACGTTACAGGGGATTATACGGGGCGAGTTCTTCTTGTATCTCTTTACCTGTTAGTGAAGGAGGCACATTTTTAACGACCGCCGAGAGGGGCCTTTCATTCGGGTTTTGATAAGTACGAAAGGCTATTTTATTAGTTATGTAGTATTTCGCAAGGGTTCTGTAGTAATTCTCCGAGTTTGGGGTGATTTTTAAAAACGTTCCGACGCGGGAAGTGACAAATGTTTCTTTGACTACAGTTTCTAGGTCATTAATTACCTGCTTGTAGTTAACAGAGCCATGTAGAAAGATTGGTGGTATGTTAGCCTTGACCTCTTCTTTGGTTGGTCCTGAGGGTGTGTCATTGGTCCCTGCTTAATTTCCTTCAGTGGTGGGATCAATGTGGTCAGGCAGATAATATTTATTTTGCTCCAGCAGTGTTTTATTGTTCCACTGGTACTTCTTTTGGAGGTCGCTAATGGGTGGAGAGAGATGATCGCTATTACTTTTGGTGGTTGACATTGCGTCAAGCTGGTATGTAACTGTAATATTCGTGTGTAGCGATTTGTACAATTTAATGCGGTTAATAAACTATATATGTGTTGAGCTATTATCACACGGGGTCACCATAGCACTGCGGTCACTTATCGCGTCCGTTCAGTACGAGCGTTGACACCGAACTCAATAAATGTTAATAAAACGTGCTTGCTAATAATTCCACAAACCTAACATATTTTCTACACTATGTATACCATGGAATAAAATAAAGATACCTACTCATAAAATTCACCTGGGTCATCATATTAAAATACATTTTAAGAATCTGTTATTTCAATTCTTCATTGCAATTATTCTTCTGGTTCATGGGCGTTTATTACAGCTTTCAAAAATGTAATATGTCTGCTTCCACGAAACCAACCATACTAGAAATAGAAGAACTCGTAAAATTGCCTGTTTTACCATAATAAAACGTAATTAAATACATATTAAGGAGCTGCCATTTCAATATTTTATATTGCAATTTTTTAAGGTGTTTTGCTGGTGGCAGTGGCATTACTAGAACTCTTGGGACTCTAAGCGAAAAATGTACTGGGCCCCGTGATTTACAACGCTCCAAGGAAAAAGTGAAAAACAAACGTATTCAGGGGTCCCAAGAGTACTTTTTGTGGCCAAGGCGGAAGGAGGCACAACAGAACTTTTTGTTCGACAAATTGTGAAACGGCCGACCGGTGGACAAACTGTAAGAAGGATGAAATTTGGAGATTTGGGGCCTCGGTCCAGCCCTGAGGCTAAGGCATCAGATGGTCTTAATCCAGCTCTGCCTTTTGGAGTCAATTATTTAGATTTTTCTTTCGCATTGATATGTATTGGTGGACAAATGAATAAATAACTGGATAACTTGCAGACTGAGAGACACATAGGCCTTTAGGTAGACATACAAAAAGAAATTACGCTAATAGTATATGCTGATTTGATTTATTCAACGTATAGATCTGAATTATTCAATGATTTACAAAAAAAAAATAATATGAGCCTTACTTATAATATAAATTATATATTGCCTGGCCTTCAAGACAATCAAATCATATGTAATTATCGTTTCTTATTCGAATTCACTGTTGACATTCTGATCTGCATACCACAGCGGCACAGCTTCGTTTTTGTGTAGCTCCAAGGGTCCCCTGTCTGCATCATATATAATATTATTTTATAGAGGCAAGAATTATTATCAGTACCTACTTTTTTTTTCAATGGAAAGTTTTAATTTGTATATCTAGTTCAGTAGAACGTCCTATGCGATGGCTTACCTTGCATACCCCTATTTAAGCCACTGGCTGGTGGCTGTTTAGTTAATAAACAGATGATATTATTTTACTGCATTCGTTACAGTAATTGTTTAATCTTTCTATTGGAATATTGATGTTAATATAATAATATTGTAATAAAAGGCGCTTATTGTTTAATTTGCATACCTAACATTCTTTCTCCGCTAAAATTAGCCTTGGTATGGTATAAAATTACTCGTAAAATTGCCTGCCGTATTATGATAACACAAACTTAAATACAACTGTTATTTAAATTCTTCATTGCTATTTGTTTTGCAAGTAGTTTTATATTTAATAAATATGGTTTTATTTCATTACTTTATATTTGTCGCCTTGTTTAATATTTATGTTTCTATATAACCTATATATATATATATATATATAAAATTAAATAATTACAAATATTTTAATCGAGGGTGTTCGTTGCTAAATGCTTTTAATTCCACACCAGGCGACATTCTCTTCCACTAAAAATAGCCACTGTGTAAAATTTAGAATCCGTAAAAAATTGCCTAAACATTTATTATTTTTTCGTTGCTAACTTCATTATGGATAGATTTTTGTTCTATACTAATTCTTAGTTTAAAAAGTCGTTTTATTCAAAATTTTAGTAATAATTCTTTAAGTATATCATCTTTACATACTCAGGAATCCGACCTGCACGTTTTTAGCCTAAATTTACAGTGAGTACGCAAAGATTTTAATATCTTTTTGAGGTTATGATTAACGGTTTTTTTTTTGTATTTCCTAGATTATTTTATAAAATTAAGTGAATGTACGCCCGAAGGCTCGAATAAACATTAACCAAACAAGCTTATTTAAAAATAGCCCTAAAATGGAGAACCCAGAGGAGTTTCCAAAAAAGCATAGAGTCGATCTATCATCTCTTCCAACCCGCCAATATTTAGACCAAACAGTCGTTCCGATTTTACTGCAAGGACTCTCCTATTTAGCCAAAGAACGTCCAGTGGACCCGGTGTCTGCGCTCGGAAATTTCCTTTTGAAGCACAAATCGAACACCACAAACAGCCCTGACGATTCTCCTGATGGGGAGAAGAAAAATTAAGAGTTAGGTGTTCCACATGCTCACGAAAAGCATCGGATGCTAATATTAAGTTTCTTTTTTAATTTATATCGTCATAGATGGCTAATTTTAAACGTATGCGATAAATACAGTAATTTAGAGAATTGTTTTTGATTTGTATTTAAATAATGTGGTAAAATTGCTATTTTTAAAACTTTAATAGTTAATAGCTACTGATATAAGTAAATGTATATGATTTATTTTTCCCATATTGTATAAAAACTCAATTTTTTTAGGTAATGCTTTATTATGGATTTTCTCAAATAATAAATGACGAAAGTACTCAAAACATGTGGAAGTCTTAACATTGTGGCAGGCATAGAATATGTTGTATTTTTTCTTTTTTATTAGCCTGCAACATCCCAAGGTGTTAAAATTCTTTTACTTAATTTATTTTCCTAAAAAGCTTTTTGTTTATTAACAGTTGCAACCTTCCTGGTACTGAAACTCTTTAATTCAAAAATATAAAAAACATCAGATTCTATTGTATTCAAAAGATAAATGGCATTAAGGTCGCCTTTTAATCAAAATAAAAGTGCATTGTTAACCTTTTCATAGCTCACCACTGACTAGCATTATTATTCCACTGCACTCTGCAGAATGGTTTGAAGTTAATCAATTACAATTTCAAATAATTAACAAAAACATGCTTTTTCAACAGGTATTGTATTTTGCAATTTTTCTACTTAATATATAATTAATATTTTGATTGTTTTTAACGCCCTATATAAAGGTCTTAAGTTTGCTTATTGGTATCTGAAAGAAATGTAACAAACTTTTCAAGATTTATGGATTGCTCTTATGTAATCGTATTGGTTACTAGACGATATTCTTTGTGAAAATGCTAATGGTATAACTTTCCTACTCATAGGGGAAATGTGCCTTAAATGACATACTTTTTTTTTGAATCGGTTTTTCGCGGTAAATATACAGCCTAAATTTTTTTTTGAAAATTGCAAAGATACTCACATTTACTCTGTTCGTGCATTACATAAAAAAAGGTTATTTTAGAACTAATACTAATTTATTACACTCTAAGAAAAATATTGCAAAAATCCGTTTTGCCCTGATGTACTGGGCAAAACAACATAGGTGTGTCATTTTGCCAGAACTAAACTAAAACTGAATGGAAACCTTTATTAATCTGATACAATGTTCCATTACTCCATTATTATCGAAATATAGGTAAGTAATATTGTCTTGGAAAAAAATTTATGCACAGAGTTCACATATATAGTGCTTTCTATTTTTGGAAACCCCTGCACAGTCACAATGCGCCCATATTTTACATATTTGGCATCTAATCCACATTTCTCCAGGTTTAGATTTAGTATATAAGCCATTACAAAATAAACAAGCAGCCTCATCTTCATCACTGTTGTCGCCATGAACTGTATCCTCCGGGTCCTCTTCTAGTTCTGGTGAGTCAGCAATTTTACGGGTAATCTTTTTCCTAAGTGACTTTCTTATTTCCGCTGCACGTTTCTGTTCTTCTTTTTCTTTTACCATCTCGATATTTGGGGTCAGCGTTAAAACTGCTTTCCCCAGCGTTTCTTTTACGTTGCTTTGGTCTCTCTTCCGTGATAGATGATACTGATGGTAATGGTGATAAGAAAGCTAAGCAATCTTTAACAGCTAAATTATTCTCGAAATGTTGCTCCTCCTCCTCCTCGGTTAATTTCACATTGTTTGGTGCATAGTCAGGTTCAGTTGGTGTGGGAGTTCGAGCAATAATTTCACGACCTTCTTCGAAGTTTTGAATATCGGTAACGTCGCTAGGAGAAAATAGGTGATCAGGAAATATAGCGGGATTGAAAGGATTAATCCCTGTACTCTTAAATCCACTTATAGCATTGCCTATTGTAGCAGCTTTATGGTAGGCATGGGCAAATAGTGAACTTATTTGATACAGTCCAACAGTTCTGCCTGGGTGACTTTTTAACCATGTGGTTATTTCCATGTTATAAAATGCGTCCAGTGGACCAAAAAATGAAACGTCCAGCGGTTGTAACTGGTGGGTAGGTACAATGAGGGGGCAAACACAATATTACCACGCCGTTTTCTTTTGCTTTGATGAGTGCCCCTAAACTTGTATGACTTGCATGTCCATCTAAGAGCAAGCTTATTTTGTCTTCTCTAGAAGGTTTTGCATATTTGATAAAGTGATCCATCCAAGTGTTGAATAACTCCGACACCATGTAACCTATTTCGTTGCACAGTTCCAGTGTTGCTGGCGGACAACCATCGAACAATTCGGCTTTATGTTTCTTCCATGGAAATATTAGGGCTGGGGGGATATAATGCCCCGCAGAACTCGTACAAGTTACAACTGTGACATGCTGCCCCCTCTCTGCACTGGATCCCGCGCCAACCTGCTTCTTTCCTTTCTTTGCAAATACTTTTGGGGGCTTTAGCACAGTAGTAAGGGCAGACTCATCCATGTTATAAATTCTGTCACAAGATATTTGTTCTTTTTCCATTGTTTCGCCGAGTAAATTAAAAAAATTTGTTACTTGAACCCTGTTAAATGCCATCGCCCTTGCTGCAGAAGTTGGCTCAGGAGCTCTTAGAGATAGTTCGGGGTGTCTTGTTATGTTATTTTCGAATTCCCCACTGTATATGAATAAATTTCTTAATTCATTTGTCGCTTCGTAAGAATTGGTTACGCTATTTTAATTACCGTTTGTATATTGGATACACTTTGGTTACATTGCGTCTTTAAAGAATTAAGCATTGTTAAGCTTGTTCGTATTTTTCGTCTTGGAATGATTTATGAACAAAGGAGTCTCAGATTTGTTCAAGGTTCTTCTTTGTGCGATGTTTTTCACCGTGCAGACGGAGTCGCTGGAAAACACTTCTCAGAATTTATTTGTTTTGCTGCATGGCAATATCGCTTCCCGAGGATTTTCCCAGAACCTGCACGTGATATTTCTGAAACATTCTAGAACCTTCTAGAATTTCTAGCAGCGCAATGTTTCCAAAGGTTGTGCAATCTTTTGAGGGGGGGTGCGGGTTTTCATTGTATGTTGGAGTCAGTGGAAGTCAGACCTCTGAAATTGACGGACGCGACTTGGAAGATAGTTTTTCTTTTCCTTTGCGGCGCCCCTGTTAAGTATCGTAATACCGTGTGCTGTGGAGCACAATCAAATCGACGTAAAAGTCGGATAAAAAAAAATAACAGAGGGTTCGCCTTGTTGTTGGACAATTTGAGATAATTGCTCCTGCCGAACTCAGTTCGGATCTATGCGAAGTGAAGAGAAAAAGGAAAATTGTGCGAGTGTTTTGCTGAAGTTTGGTTCGTTCCTGTCCGAAAAAGCCTCGTTTCTGTCTCCACGTTAGCTGGCGCAGTTGAAACCAGCTTGGCGCTCTCCAGGGGCGTAGCAGCTACATCACTGCCCCTAAGGACGTTACCGACCGCATTCCCTGTCTTCCACCGGGGTTCTACACCTTGATCCTGGCGCTAGACGTCTTCAATACAAGGTAAAGAAAAACTTGCCGTTTTGTGTTGAGAAGCCAAAAACGTTTCAAGAATCTTGCAAAATTCAAACTTATGGACCTCGTTTTGTTTCGACCCTCAGACACGGTCGTTTTTGTTAACTGTATTCAGCAGAAGTAAAAGATATTAATGTTAAACTATTTCTGTGAACCCTACGCCCCCGGGAAACGCAGTTTTTGAAGTCATTAAATGTAGCGTGACCAGCGGCGTAGAGTTGTATGCGAACGTTCGAAATTATTGCTGTTTGTGTTCTACGTTATAAAGTTGCCTCTCATTGCTATATATTTTTATATGTTCTGTGCCATTTTTGATAGTTCATTATATGTGTGTTAAAATTCCGCATGTCTTTTATTACTGTGTTTTAAAGTATTTGTGTAAGGATTTTGCAAGCTTTAAGATTTAGGAAAAGCACAAAAGAAAGGTGAGTTCGATTCCCGTAGCTGCTGGCTCTCGGCCTTCCGCGAGGACCTACAAAATCAGCTTGATTCGGAAGGTGGCGCCCACTTATTTTGACTCGCCCCGTACACAATTTTAAGCATTTTCTCTATAAGCAATTTGAGCGAACCTCCCCCTACTCCTCTGAGCAAGCCGCTGGCCTTTACCATCTTTTTTTGTTTGCGGGTCCAAGAAAAGCGCGTTTGGCCGTACCGAAAATTTCTTAGCACGCCAACGTGCGATTTCTCTGTTCCATAATTCTCGTAGCGAGAATCGGCCCGTAACAGTCTAGTTTTAAACCGCTTTAACCAGTCCCAGCCAGCAATCTTTTTTACCTTGTTAAAGTTATGAGGATATCGTTTTCGTTCTGCCAAATCATACGCTATCTTTCTTGTCTCAGTTGTAGTTAAATCAAATAATCTTGATTCTAAGTCCAACATATAAGCGACTAGTTCTTGCCCAGCTTCCAACGGTAAACTAGATCTAAATGACCCTAAACCTTTCTTCGACCCAGTGACAGTTTCATTTTTATTTGCAACTCGCCGACGCGACGTAAAGTAGCTTGTGGTACTTTAAACATTTTTGCAGCTTTTAACCAGCCCATTTCCTTGTTATTAATTGCATCAATAGCACGTTGCATGTCCATCCTTTCCCAGCTCTGCCTATTTGTCGTTCTTTTGTATTTTGATACCATCCTAACAATAAAAGAACTTTTAAGAACAATTTGAGACTTCTAGGGCAAAATGACGTACTATGTCATTTTAACCCATTATGTGAGTGTCATTTTGCCCGCTGCATGTGTTTTATGTTTAAGATAGATTCAAATATTTTAGGTTAGAGTTTTTTTAACGAACATAAAACAAATAAACATAACTTCCCACAACTGACTTCGTAGATGAGCATCTCAAATGTATTGTATTTATGTACACTTTAATACACACAGCTACATCTCTGAGCCAGTCAGTTAATCAGAAGCCTGAGTATGTCATTTTACCCTGCTATGCCACTTTGGGCCCAATTCCCCTACGCAGGCAGTACATTTTGTGAAAATTTTAATAAAGATCTCTGGGAACGCCTTGTATGATGCTATAAAGTTTGCTTAGTGGTATTTAAAAGCAATTTCAAAGAATATAAATATTTCTGTTTTTTTAACTTTTTCAATAAATAAACGTGTAGAAGCAGTTCATGTTGAGATTCGTGCCCGTATGGATGTGTGTAGTATCGCTCTGCATTGTGCATAGATATCCTGTGAGACAGTCTGACACAGTATTACCGCGCGCTATTAAAACCTCAATTTAACAAAACATCAAATCACGTCCTACACGCCATACACCCAGGCTTCTTCCTTTATACAACCTGGCTTCTTTTATGATCAAACAGGGCAACTACAATGTGCCTAGTATATAGTCGGCTCTTAAACCGGCAGCAGTTAAGGCTACTTATTTACATTATTATTATTATTAAAGGCTATACATTCCCGTAGAAATTGAAGCTGCCCTAGGGGTTCTTTCGACTGTTTCAGTGTTGGTGGTGTGTCACTACACTACACTACACTACTTCACTACGCTTCTGCTCTTTTTTCTCTCTCTTTTCCTTCTTTCTCTTATAAGTTGATGTGTCTTGCTGCTTTTCTCACAATTTTTTTCCATTCTCTTCTGTTTCTCATTTTCTCTCCCCATCCTGTGACTCTCATTCTTTTTAAGTCTTCCACTACTTTTTCTTCCCAGCGTACTTTTGGGCCGCCCCGTTGGTCTCGTTTGTGGCTTCCACTTTGTCATCTTTTTCCCTACTTTCTCCTCACTCATCCGATTTATATGTCCGTACCACCTTATTCTTTTGAATTTTATTACTCTGACTATATTCTCGTTTTCTAATATTTCCTCCACCTCTCTATTCGTTAGTCTCCTATATTGTTCCTCGTTTATCTTCTTTCTTCCAAATATCTTTCTTATTATTTTCCTCTCAAAAACCTTCAGCTTCTCTTCGTCTCTTTCTGTGAGGCACATATTTTCCGCCGCATACGTCACCACCGGTCTTATCACTGTTCTATATACTCTTAATTTCGTCTTCTTACTGATCTTTTTATTATTATCATTTTGTGTCCGTAGTATGTTTTATAGCCTGACTGTATCTTCTGTTCTATCTCTTCCCTTCCGCCGTTCTTTCTATTTATTACTGTCCCTAAGTATTTATAACTTTCTACTTTTTCTATATTATAGTTTCCTATTGTTATTACTCTGTAGTTAACTCAATCATTTTTTCTTGTAATTTTCATGTACTTTGTTTTCTCTTGGTTTATTTCTAAACCTCTTTCTTTTGCTTCTTTACTTATCATCTCCATTGCGTCTTCCAAACTTTTACTATCCCTTGCTATCAGTGCTATGTCATCGGCATATGCTACCACGTGTATCGATTTCTTTATTATTGTTCCTTTAATATCGCATTCTTTCATTATTCCTTCTATTGCGATATTAAACAGTGTTGCCGATAATCCATCTCCCTATCTTACTCTTTCATATATTTCTATTTTTTCTGTTAATCCTTCATGTGTTAGTACTTCTGCTTTCGATCTTTCCGTAGTCATGTTTATTAATCTTATCAGTTTTTTAGGTATCCCCATTTTCCTCGCATCTCTTTTAATCGATCCTTTTTTGACTGTATCGAATGCCTACCTGTAGTCTATAGGGGTGAGGGGGGAACGGCGAACACTTAAGGGAAAATTAAATTTTCTCAGATATGCGTGGACCAAATACAAATTTCTTTTATTGTATGTGTACAGAAATTAATGCTCTACAAGATTATCTATTTGAAATACTTTTATTTAGTGTAATAATTTTTATAAAAATATAAACGAAAAAGTGCATTGTTCGTCATTGCCCGTCGATAGAGGGTAATGGCGAACACAAACTTAACTATACAAAAAACGAACTTAGCGCAAATAACGTTAAACACAATAGTCACACTGGTACCCTTCAGCTGTATCTGCTCCACTGCACTCCGCATGGGCCCATTCAGAACAACTTACGCACCTGTACCCTAGTTCTCCATCTCTTCCTAATTCCATGCAAATAATACACCCCTTAGAATCGGTTTCTGTGGCTTCCAAATCGTCTAATTCATCATCGTCACATAATAACTTATCATCTATATCATCATCAGATGAAGATTCTACAATACGCCGCCGACAACTCTTCACTTTTTTAATTTTTGGTGCTACTATCTTTTCCTTCTTTTGTCGCTGTTTTAAATTTTTCTTTTGTGATTTATCCAAACCCTGTTTCCTCTTTGCTTGTTTTTTCTTCTCAGATTCTTCAAGGACTATTTTCCTAGGAGTTGATGTTAGAATTTCCGAATGTTGTTTATTTCTTCCCTTCTTGATTTGATTTTTCGATGAGGGCCCTGGAAGTGGTGCAATCTTGACAAATGAAACATTTGCTGACGACGATTGAGTACTCGTAGCTTGTGGTGCAGTATCAGATGGCGTAGTAGCTGGTGGTGGAGTACCTGGTGGTGGGGTACCTGCCGGTGCAGTAGCTGGCAAATGTTGTATTGTAGGTGTTTCACCGGATCTGTTCAATTCTGCATCTGAAACTTCTGTAACCACTGGCATTAGTTGGGAAGCTGGTGCAAAATCGTCCGCTGTAAACATGTCAGGGTTAAAAGGAAAAATTCCAGTTTTCCGAAATCCCGAGACCCCCTTTTCCATACCAGCTACATTCACATACGCTGCATTGAAAATCGACGGAAGAGCAGATGGGACAAGTTTCTCATGAGGATGAGTTTTCATATATCTATCACACTTCTTATTAAAGGCGTTTTTCAAGGGCCCATAGAAGGAAACGTCCAGCGGCTGCAGCCGGTGAGACGTGTGTGGGGGGATTGATAGCATGACAACTCCGTTGTCTCTGCAGTAGAGGTATGTTCGTAGAGACATATGACTAGCA
>JABXWE010008510.1:0-35503 GCA_014611495.1 Limonius californicus | reverse complement strand
AATGTCGGCCTACTAATTAAATTCTCCATAAATGCAAAGACATCGTCAACGTTGCCAAGTATAATATTCTTTAAGTGTCTCGTGTGAGAAAACTAAGCACTATAGGAAGTTCGTGTTAGTGTTTTTGAGGACTGTATTTCTTACAGAAGAGTGCTACCTGAAGCTTTTAAGGTATTTAAAGGACACCCTGTATAATGAAAACATTCCATTTTTTTAGTACACAGCAACAACAGATTCAATGGGAAATGTTTTCCATATATTTGATTTTTTTTCTGTGTAGTTATCCCTTCTAATAACACTAAATTATTTTAATGTTTTAATATGGAGGCTTATTTGACATTATAAAAATGTGTGATATTTTTGATATTGTGAAAAATCCAAAACAATTGTAGCTTCTGTCGTAAGCTCACATTGCATATGCACTTTTAATTTGCAAGACATATTCACAAAAAACACTTTAAAAAGTAAGTAACAAGTAAATCTCTATAAAAAAGTTATGGGTGTTCTATATTTACCATATAAATATACTTACTTTTCCGTAACTTGTTGAATATGTACAGCAGCAGCTTTTGCTATTGACAGCTCTCGGCTATGAATTTCATCTTGCAAAGAATTTTCTGCTTTTTCGAGCTGAGACTGGAATTCACGTAATTTATCCCGCACTACAATTTCAACTTGGTCCTGGTAAAAATTCCGTAATTCCACCTTATTCTTTTCATTTACATCTTTTTGTTTATTTAAGTCATCTTGTACTGTTTTCTAAAGTTTGGTGAACAGTAACAGAAATACCATTAGTTTGATGCTGTACAGGAAGTTTGAAAGAAAATGAACTTACTTCTATTTTCTTGTGCATTTCAATATCAGCTAACAATTTGGCTTTATCCATTTCAAGTGCCTTTACATGTTCCAGTGCTTCATGGAGTTCCTGTTCTAATTCACGTTGTGAATCTTTTATGAAAGTTAATTCGGCTTGACATTTTTCTACTGCTCGTTTACTTTGGGCTACTTCTTTTCTAGCTTCTGTTAAGGTATTTTTATTCTGAACACAAAAAATATTATAATACTATCCAACCAGCGCAATCAAAATGTATACACACCTCATTTAATTCAATTTCTTTTTGACTTAGAATTTTTGAAAGTTGTTGGTTGCTATCAAGTTCAGTGTTATAATTGCCTTGTGCAGTTTTCAATTTATTTTGAAATGACTGTATTTCTGTAGTTAAATACATATTCTGTTTTTCTAAAGCTATTAATTTTTCTTGATTATTATGTGCCAAATTTAAAGCTTTAGACAATTCATTTTCATAATGGTTTACTTTCTACAAAACAAGTATTAGTAAATAAATAATTAATGCAGTTAGTTTTGAAAGTACTAACTTTTGTAGCTTCAGATAGTTCAAAAGAAGATCTAGCTTTAAGTTCAGCAATTTGCTGTTCTAGATGTGATCTTTCATTAGTAACACTGTTTATTTTCGATGCAGCATCTTCCCAAGATTTATGCACACGAAAAATTGCATCATCTTTTGCTTGATCTACTTGTACAGCTACAGCTAGTCGTTCTTGTAACTCTAGAATGCGTGTCTGCAGCTGCTGTATTAACTGTTCACAATGCTGTTAAAAATAATAGGCAATTAATAACGTGAGTTAGTAGTTTTTAACACAACAGTAAAACATAAGTATTAGGAATGTTAACAAAGTAATTAAAAAAGGTTTTGGTGAGATATCTAAAATATTGAAATATGAAATATTACATAAAAATTAAATTTTTTATCTTGTGCTGGTCTCCAACATACAACTTTATTTGATAAAATTCTTTCGTAAAATACTAATACCCAACACAAATGATCTTTTATATAAATCAGGTTGCTCTGTTTCTAATATTAATTTCTTCATTTGAATAATAAAAAAACAACAAAACGTAGTAGTTTATACAATATTTGGTTTGGCAATTAAGTTTCGAGACTGGTATAATAAAAGGAAACGCAATTTAAGAAACACGAAAAATATTTGATGTATTATTCAAAGAAATTTCCATTTACTTTAATACACTTATTGCAACGTTCTACATTTTAACAAATAGTAAGCAAAGCAATCCGAAAAAAGTGCGTTCAAGTTGAAAGTCAATGTCTTCTACATGCTGACATTGTTTCCCTTTGAGAATAGTTTCTACTTTAGGGAAGAGAAAAACTTCAGCTGGTACCAATTCAGTTGAACAGGGTGGGTTTGGGGGATCCGTCTCAACAATGTTGTATTTCATAAGAAATATCTTCACAATCAGTGCAGAACGGACAGGTGTATTGTCATGAAGCAAGAATCACTACTCCTTTATTAGAATTGCGTTCACATGAGTAGCTGTACTTTAAAACACATTTACACCTCAGATTAGACTATATTTGTGTGAAAAGTCACAAAAAGTAGCTACTTTAATTGTATATATAGTGCAGCTAGCTATTTTTTAAAAGTAACTACCCCAACATGGGTATAGTTATAGTTTTTTCAAAGCCTCCCTATAACTGGATTACCTTTTGATTACGTTTTATATTATTTAGATATTATTATAACTACATATATTACATTATACGCATTGTTTTAATTTCCTTGATCGCAATATAATATTCTTTTCTATTCAAAGTTTGTTATTACTTTAAAACATACACTTTTGTACTCCTTTTTTCACCTTGAGTGTGACTGTAAAACTTATATTATAAAGGCAAAAGCGGGTGTAAAATCTATAAGTCTCAAAGTAGCTACACCAACTACTGAGATGCTAAAGAAAATGGCTGTGGGTTATTCTACTAGTCAACACTTTCTGAAAGTTGAAATAGTTTTTATGTAGTTTGGGCAATCTCGAGGTGCTCGTAGCGTAGTTTTTGTCATTAGTCTCGAGGTAGTCTGGATAGTAGGTATAAATGTAAGGTACTGTACAAAACATCCTTAAAGTGGTTTATTTCTTGTAAAACAGCAATCATAGTCAGCAATGATATTGTTTACTTAGAACAAAGTAAAGTTAACGAAATTTAATTTTTAGATTTACAAAAATACATACCCGTCTTCTTAATTTCTCTTCTTCGAGTTTATTCACAAATTTTGAATGATCATGATTTCTTCCGTCATTTACTGCTGCACTATTGTTCCAAAGTTCTGAAAGACTTAACAAAGCTAATGCATTTTTTTTAGGTTCATAATTTGATGATTTAGCTTCAAGCAAATCATTCTGAAACGAATGTAATTTTGATTTTGCGAAATTTTGTGGTTTCTGTCTCCGGCTTTGATTTTCATTTTCCACAGATCGAGTGCTAGTCGATGTACGAGATAAAAGATTTCTGTGCATATTCAAAATGTGCATTGCATCGGTGTGAATTTTCTCCGAGTCGGAACTAACATTAATAGGGTTTCTGCTCGTTTCTTGTGAAGTTTTACTTTGATAAGCAGTCAACTGTGTTGAATCACTGCTACTCAGCGAAGGAGAATTGTCACTGTAAATTGATTCAGTTGTTGCTCTTGCTGATAAATCAGTGGCTGATGGTTCTTGTGAACTTAAACCACTCGCAATAAACTTTTTCGATAAATCTTCCTGCACGGGTGGTTTATAGTTTTCATTGCTTTTATACTGATCATCATACAATATATCTCGCATTCCCATACCCCGATCTGGCACAGTATTTTTATTATCGCCCTGTTGCCATACCTTCTCTTTGCAATGATGTTCATTTACTTCAATATCTCCTCTGTTAACACCTAATTCATGTTCTTTTTCTTTAAGTCTTGATTCAATTTCCCTTTGCTGAGATTCCATTGCATGTAACATTTGATCCACGTCATTCAAATTCAATCCAGATTTTGATGTTGATGAATCTCCACACGTATTTTGAAATGTCGCAGTATTTTCATGTAAGGTACATGTATCAAACTGTGTATTTAAATTCTTTACCGCATTGTGCTTTTGGATGGTTTTTACATTCGATATAAAATTGTCAATCTCATTAAGCATTCTGCTTTGAGCTTTCTGTACTTGACCAGGTGCATCATTTCTTACAACTAAATTCAATGCACTATTTTGTAGTAAATGTTTAGTATTATTTGAGGTTTGCGGAATGTATTGTCTATCACCTTGCCCATACTGTATAGATGTGATGGAATTTTGACGAGATCTTAAAGGAATGTAGCGGTCTGTACTTGGAGTAGATGGTAGTGAGTGTAATTTAATTCTGGATCTGGGTTTTTGTGGTGTACTGTGAGTACTCTCAACATATACCTCTTCTGGTTTTGGTATGTTTTCCCAGCTATTAAACTTACGCACACCAGACATTAAAGCTGTAGCGTTATTATAACTATCCCCAATATAATCAAGAGAGTTACTTAGAAAACTACTGTCAGAAGCTGTTTCAATAAAGTTGATGCGATCTTCTAATTGATTAACCTGAGTTATCAAATTGTCAACGACTTCGTAATATGGTCCGTAAGGTTTTATAGAGTCTTCAGCATCAGAGTGTATCACAAAAAAGTCGGGTGGAATAAGCAAAAGATCATCAGTATCATCTGTATCGCTCATAACGTAAATGATTCTTCATATAAATGACAGCAACTTTCATCATAATTATTCTCTAAACATAAATCCAACATGTATATATTGTTAATTCACGTACCATTTATAATTTATTTTAAAAGTTTTCCACCGTACGGTTATTTTTCCGCACAAAAGTTGCAACGCAAATTTAAGTTTCAAACATTTACCATGACAACTCCCAACGCAGGTTATGTATATGACATTTTGTGTGTTTATTGGGTAGTAATTATAATGGTTAAAATCTATACAATAAATCCATGCTATATACTAACCATGGCTTATCGAAATTAACAAAAGTTGCCTTATTAGTTTACGTATTTTATTATTAAAAATAAAAAAAAATTAAATTAACATAAACAGGAAAAACTAATCTATATAAATAAATAATTAAACTATCTTATATATAATGAAGCGTTTATAGGGCTTCAGGCCCATTACTTTACAATCCTCCGTCAGACCATTCCATTCCCCACTTCATCATACTACTTTGTTATGCCTTTTTCCATTAAATCTTCCATGACTGCCTCTACCCATTTTCTCCTAGGCCGCCCCGCTCTTCTGGTTAGTACAATTTCCCCCTTCATCATAACTTTTGATGCTCTTCCATTGCCGAATTTCTCTAAATGTCCTAGCCATCAAAACCTCTGTGCCTTTACTATTTGCGTAATGTTTGGTTGATTGTATAGGAGCACCACTTTTTCGTTTGTTCTTCTTTCCTACTGATTCTCGATTTTCTTCCTTACAAATATTCTTCTAAGGATCTTTCGTTCCCATACCTCTATTCTGTTCTGTTCACTCCTATTTAACACCCGCGTTGACAGGCATACGTGGCCCTGGGCCTTATAACTGTTTTATAAAATTTTTACTTGGCATTATGTGATATGGTTTTAGATATAAGGACACTGTTTAATGCACGCGCGCACCTCTTACCTTTTAATATTCGTGGCTCGATTTTTTGAGCTCTTCGCTTCGTTCGATTAGCAGCGCACCCAAAAACACGAAAATGTTCAGTTCCTGCACATATAAGACGCTCTCACTGTCCAAAGTGATAGTTATGTTATTTATGTTACGTTGTCCTCCTCCCATAACCATGTTTTTTGTCTTCACTTCATTGATCCTTAATCATCTCTTCCTGGGTTGACCTTCCAGATCTTGTCATCTTTTGTAATTCTCCCACTGATCTTGCCATTAGAGTTAAGCGTCGCATACTTTTACTGATTAAGTGCCTGTAGTTGCCAGGCCACTATCTTTATTATTTTTTGTAGGTTTAGGTCGAATAACGCCGTGGATAGCGGGTCTCCTTTCCTGACACCTTTCTGTACATCAAAACTACTTGACAGGACCCCTTCTATTTTTACTTTGTTAGTCGTTTGTTCCAATGCCATCCTTACCAGCCGTATTAGTTTCCAGGTCTTCCATGTATTCATACAATTTTGTTCTGCTAATTGTGTCATGTGCTTGTCTAAAATCAATGAAAACACGTGGTCTGATATATTATGACTATAACAGAGCTGTGTATTATTTGTTTGAGGGTATTGATTTGGTCCATGGTAGATCGTCTCTTCCTGAAGCCGCATTGCTACTCTCTAAGTGTGGTTTCAGCGTACATTTCTGGTTTTTGTTTTATCAGATTCGCCACCATTTTGTATAGAGTATCTAGCAAATTTATTCCCGTATAATTACTACAGTGTCTTATCACCCTGCTTGTGTATCGGAACCAGTACTGCACCCTTCCATTCTTCTGATATTTCCTCTGTTTCCCATACTCTTCTGACTAACTCATACACTTTTGCATGTAATTCTTCACCTGTGAACTTTGTCTTCCGTTTTCGCCAGGAGTTTTCCTATACTTCTGCCTCAGCACTTCTTCTTTGCATTCTTCTAAAGGTGGGGCACTGATCTCTTCCTCTTCCTCGTATGTAACCCAGTTTTTGCGTCCTGCGTTTTCTATATTCAATTATTCTTGGTTTAAAATTTCCTCGAAATATTCTTTCCATGTATTTAATGTTTGTTGTTCATCCCCGATTAAATTTCCTTCTTTGTCCCTGTAGTAGCTTACATTTTCAGATAACCTTTCTTTGTTTTCTTTATTTTTTGATAGAAGTTTCTAATTTCTTTATTAACATATTTTTGTTGTAATTCATCGATTTATTTTTCCTTGAACTTTCTCTTGGTTTTTCTACAAACCTGTTTTGCTTGCCTCCGTTGTATTGTATTTTCTTGGGCGTCTTCACTCTACTTGTCCTCAGCATCTTCAGCTTGAGTTTTCCTCTTCCTTCCAATTCCTTTTAGCACTCCTTACCAAACCAGGTTGCCTTCTTTTTCTTTATATTTCCTGTCAGTAATGTTTCTTTGGCCGATGTTAGAATTACTTTTTTTTATTTGAGTCCCTTCTTCCACTTCATTTGTATCTTTAATTTCCCTACGCCTTCTCTCAGCCCTCCTTTTAACCATAATCTGTGTTGGTGCTTCTTGGAGTAAATCTACCTCATATTTTCTTTCTTTGTGATCCCTCCCCCTTGGATGGTTGCCCACTTTCGTTTTCATTTTTATTTTGTCTGGGAAGTAGTTCGAGTCCATATCTGCTTTCCACTGGCTTTCCACGTTAGTTATTCATTTAGTATGCTGTTCTTCGATTGCATGATATATCTGGTTTGTGATATTTCAATTTGGTGGTACCCATGTCCCTTTATAGATGTTCTTTCTTTTGAAATATGTGGTCATCACTCTCAAATGTTTCGTTATTGCGAAGCTAATAAGTTTTACAATTAGCATTCGTTTCTTCGTGTATGCTCTGCCTTCCTATAATTGGTGTATACAGTTCTTCGTTTCCGATCTTCGCGTTACAGTCTCTCATTACTATCTTGATATCTTGCTTTGGAAGGCCATCATATAATTTCTCAGGGTCTTCATAGAAAATATGGTTTTTCTTTTTTCTCTGTTGGTGCATGAATACTCACGTTACTAAATTTCTTGTCATTTGTTGTTATTCTTGTGTAACATACTCTCTTTGATATTGCTTCAAATTTACTTATTTTATTATTTAGTTTCTTGTTTATTAGAAAACTAGTGGCCAGCTTTCTCGTTTAACGGCCACTGTTAAAAAAGATGCTGCCATGACTAGCTTTCTTAAAGCGCTTTCGTAAAATGTCCCTCTGACATTCCAAGTTGCAAGAATTAATTTGTCTTCATTTTGGATTTATTTACTGTGAAGTTTTCGAAGGCATACTTGGGTCTCTTCGATTCTTGATTTGTTGATGCGCTCGTTATCTATGTCCTTGCCTGAACTGTCATCGCTGCTGTGATACAGGTAGTGTTTAGTTTTTTGCGCCTTGCCGGAGTATGTGTTCTTTCGCATTCCATATTCTTACAGTAACCCATTTACCATTAGCTTTTGATATCCAATTTTTGTGTGGTTACCTTTTGCTTTTCTTTTTCTGCTTTTTCTATAATATTTTTTGATCTGTTTTTCTTGCTCTGTCATTTCACTTTCGATAAATATTTTCTTGTTCTCCAGTCTGGCTTTGTTCTTCATAACATGCAGCTTTCTCTCAAATGTTCCTAGTTCTATCTTTACCTAAACTATCTTACATAACTAAAAAAAAACTAGTAATTAACTTAAATAATACGATATTTATTGGGGGTGCTAATAGCACCACCATCACAGTTATGGGGCCCACTTCGCCTTCTCTTTATATGCCCCCCCACCATTCTCTTCTCCGCCCTCTTCCTGCACTCCGGCGAGCGAGAACAGCTCGCCGGTTTCCATGAACCCTGGCATGCTCCTGCCGACCACGCTATTGGCGACTCTGAAAAAAAGAATAATAAGTTACATAAGATAACAAATCGGTAAAATCAGCAGCAAGATTTTATTGTTAAATGAAAAAATGGTGTTGATTGTTTAATTTAAGAAGACGTTTCTTACATTGAATAAATTAATGATGCCACAATTTGTTTGTAAATTTTGTTTAACTGTTGTTTCAGTTGCAGTGATTGCACTTTCTGGGTTCATCTTCGTTTCTTCCCGTTCTTTGTGGCTCCTCGTGCTGAGTTGCCGCTATATCTTCTTTCTTCGAAACTCTATATACAGTGAATGAAAATTTTTTTTGCATTATTATCTTATAATATTTTTATTTTAATAGTATTCTACCAAGCGGATGTTGATGGCTGTCACGGTAGGCACTAGTTGTTTCTATGAAGGAAAACATAAAGATAGCATTAGCCGATGTATGTGTCCTAGAAAATAAAAAATGTATATAAGTATATAGTTAAATATTTTTTTGAAAAGGTTACATTTGTTGCTATATTGCGTGCTCGATGAGCAGCTGGCCAAGAGCGGTTAGAAGTCCTATTGCTGGTAGAGCTGCTGTATGCGATAGGATTTTTGGCATGGAATTCTCGATCAAGTCGCGGCCTCATCTCAGTGCTGAGTGTTGCATAAGAAGTCGTTGTGTCAACGGTTCGGGAATAAATGCTTGCGTGTTGCAAGTAACATGTGATCAAAAAGTTTTCGAATTATGGAAGACTATGAAAATATTCTGAGAATGAACAATAAACAAATGTCAATTTAAGCAACTGTCAAACACAAATAATTTATTCACTTGTCAAAATCTGTTTAACTGGTTGTTGTAATACATGTCTTTATTTGTTTACTTTTTTTTTATTCATCATTGCTTATTTACAATCTACTCTTACATAGTACAAAAGAGTAATAACTAATAAGTAAATGGTATAGATACATATGTACCTATGCTACTGACTTGAGGGAGATCCATCCATTGAGTTTACTTTTTAAAATACATTTTATTGTGACGAGATACGCTTTGAGGTTAAGTTCACCTTGTTTGTGTTTACTTTCGAAGAAATACACATAAGGTACGGCCGGTACGTAACATGCCAGCTACGACATGCTTTGTAGCACTCACAGTCAACTCTAATTTGAAAACTTTTTGATTGCTCGTTTTAATAGCATGCTTTACACGTCCGTTCTCGTGTTATATCCTCATCTTTTCTGCGTTTTTCATTAAAAATGTAGGAAGGTTATTGTTAATAGCAAATCTATGGAACCGTTTTAACGATTTAGATTAGCTTTAGAGGTTATTTTCTAATATTCCATTCAGTCGTTGCGTTGTGATAAATGATACATTATGGAGTATAATTAATAATTTAAAGTAAATTCACTTCGAATTTAACTGAAAAACGCGGTTCACAGTAGCATTTTTAGCAACAACCATCTCATGGACATGGATTTTCATTAAGAAAGAAATATTGATCATTAGCTCCTCCTGGAATTTAATATTGTTTTAATTTAATAACTCGGAAATACGTCTTTATAAAAAAATTGGTTCTTAAGGAGATCTTAAAGCGACCTGGCCAGGGAAAATGAAATGTAACTTTTTACCTCGACAAAGCATTATATTCGTTTCTCTGTTTGCTACGGGGCTTTTAAGTCCGTCTACCTGAACGATGGAAAGCGAACTGCAGTCAATGTAAGAAACAATACGTATAGTATATGATAAAGTAAATCAGCAATAAAGTCTTGGCATTGTTCTGTTTGTAAGAATATCAGATAAATCTTGATATAGGGTTGCGTGCATTATGTTCGTCAAGGATGATAGTTTGTAATAAAGTGAAAAAAATTAATTTCTTATACGTCGTAAAAGTGGTTCAATTTTAGCATATTTCAACTATTTTTTGGTAATTTTTACTATAAGTTCTGATGATTTTTTTGATAATTTTTCCGCTGTATTTCAAACTTGGATATGTAGTCCATTACTTAAAAAAACCGTAAGTAAAATTACAGTGGCGGATTTACGATTTTGTCTCCTGTAAGTTGCTATACAGTGAGTTCACGATGAAAGGAGTAAATTCAATAAAATAAAATCAATTGTTTTTGTTGAAAAACGCTCGGACACGTTAATTTAGATTTTTGATTTGGTAATTTTTGGCCCATATTTCAACTCAGTCGCATTTCTGGTTCTTCCGGAAGTGATACAAATGTTCTTATTTCAAGTACAACACCCTATATATTTTAACGGATTTGGATAGATAATCAATATACGTTTTCAGTAAATTCAAATTTGACTTATTTATCCAGAACATGCACAGAAATATTTATCAATTTATTTAATGAAATTCACCCTGACAGTTAGGTCGGCAATTAGTCAATCTACTTTGAGTAAAATAGAAAAGAAGGGAAGTATCAAGGAATTATGATTTGAGAACAGATACAGTCTCAAAGATATTAGGAGCAGCGAAATATCACCCATATAAACTCAACTTTGTCCATGAATTGTTAGAAGGCGACTTTGACCATAGGGTTGAATTCTGCGAGAAGGTAATTGAAATGCGTAATGAAAATTTAAGTTTCATTCAGAAAATAGTTTTTCCGATTGTTCGAACGTTTTATCTAAATGGTACATCAATAGGCAAAATTGCAGATACTGGGCGACAGAAAACCCGCACTGGATGCAATAGGTGCACGCTCAACGTTCTCAGAAAATTAATTTATGAGCGGGAATCGTGGGCAATAGGACCATATTTTTTGAAGCAACACTTAGCGGAGAACGCTACCTGGAATTTCTTCAGTTATATGTCATTCCTGATTTAGCTGCTCTATTTCCCAATCACTAAAATGCTGATCTACGAGACTATCAAATATTTTTCCCACAGGATGAAGCACCCCCGCGTTTTGAATTAGTCGTTTGACAGTTTTTGGATGTCACGTTCCCCAAAAGGTTGATCGGCAGGAGGGGACTTACTGCCTGGCTACCTAGGTCACATGATATAACACCTTCAGATTTTTTTGTGGGGTTATTTAAAATGCAAAGTGTACCTTAACAAACCAAATAATATGGAAGGTTTAATAGATCGGATTTCGCCTGATATTCTTTAAAATGTCCAAGACGAAATAATTCTTCGACTTGAGAAATGCATTGAAATGAACGGTCGTCAGTTTAAACATTTATTATAGAAGTTTATTTATGTTTATCAATCGCTTAAGATACTTATTAAGTTACTATCGAAAGTTTTATTTTGTACTGCATTACTTTTATAATTTTTGCAAATATTTCTGTAAATGTTTATTATAAATATCAAATCTGGGTTTATTGAAAACGTTTATTGAGTATCTGTCGAAATCCGTTAAAATATGCAGGGTGTTGTATTTGAAATAAGGAAGTTGGTGTCATTACTGGGAAAACCGGAAGTGCTATTGAATTGATATATGGACCAAGAAATGTCCATTCAAAAATATACTTTGACGTATTCGAGTGTTTTTTAACAAAAATAATGGCCTTTATTTTATTGAATGTATTCCTTTCATCGTGAACTCACTATTTTACCGCTTGTAAGGTGATATATTTTTCCGCTTAGTCTCATTAAATATAGTTAGAGGCGCCCCTGTCTAATATTTAATTTGATGCCCCTGGCGGTTATTTCAAATGCGTCTTTTCGCAAGTCTTCGCGAATTTGACGCCTCTTGAATTTCTCTCGGCGACGCCCTTATCCTCCCTTTGCCAATGCCTAGTTATGTCTCTGAACGTAAAATCTAAATGGATGTAAAAGGCAGATAAATAGAAACAGATTAAAATTGTTTAAAAAAATACAAAAGGAGCATAGCAATCCTTAACAATAAATAAGACTATATAGTATAACACTTTACATTTTCATTTAAATACAACAAACAATATTTCTGAAAATGTAGGTACTAAATTACTAAATATATGACGTAGCTGTGGTGACAATAGAAAACGTTATGTTTAGCTTACTTTGAGTCACTTTAGTAGCCCCTTAAATCTGCTAACAGCATAGGTGACAACACTTGAATGAAATCAGTTAAATACTTGGTATAGTCCACGTCAAGATATACAGATATCCGCTTTAAAAAGTTACTGGTATAACAAGGATTTACAAGCTACTTGTAACTCTCTTTAAAAGCACCGGCCGCACTCAGAAAAATTTCCATTATTGCAAAAAAATGATATTCCTAAAGTCGGGTATGTTATTTTACCTGTGTTAACAGCTTCGTTAAGTGTTAAAGTACAACCATTATTTTAAGGCCGAATCTTTAAGCCTTTGACTTAGGGATTATCTGTCATAGGGGACGCTCAGTCAACGTATTCAGGTAAATTTTAAAATATTTACAAACTTTTACACATTTTTATATCATATACAAATTCCTTTTTCGTTACATAGGGGTAAAACGGGGAGCATTCATTTTGAATTTAATAACGATTTGGAAATTGCAAATGGCACACCGCACACTAATCTAAACTAATTAAATAAAAAATATTTATTTGTTTATAACTCTTACTTATTTGGTAAGTTTTTAACTATTAAAACAGATTTTAACGTTTTGTATAATATGTGTTAAAGTAATTAATTAATTAATGGGTATATCAATGAAAATGTTAAGAACATGGGAAGAACGAATTATTCCGAAACAGCTTATAAAATAAATAATTAAAATCTACAACTATTTGTTCTAAATCCATATATACATTGATTAATTAAATAGAACTTAAAAACTAATCCGAGTCGGAATCGGAATATTCAGAAAATTATGAAGAATCGCCGCCTAAACTTATTATTAACGGTTTCACCTTGTATTTTGGGGAATTTTTTTCCACTTTAAGTACTTGCTGCATACAGTTTTTCCGGTGTTTATCAATTTCTGGCACAACGTCTGTAATTAAATTCAAAACACTTATCACTTATCCGGGGAGACGTATTCCTTTTTCGAACTGTCGTTTTTAACATACGAATTTAATCCGATCGAAAAGATGTGGTCTTTTCGATCGGATTAAATTCGCATTAATATGGAGGTAATCGTAAAACATAAAATCCACTTCTAAGTGCAGTTTCGTCGACGAAGTATTTCTTCTGCAAATTTCTTCCTTCTTAAAGTTTCAATAAGTTCTCAATGGTTTTAGCATTAGGTATAGGAATATTATTATCTTGCAAAAATGATATAACGTCAGCTTTCATCGTGTTTTTGTTTGGAATTCTTTGTAATTGTCTCGAATGATAAGATGCATTATCCATTACAATAACACTATTTTTGGAATATTTAGGGGTAAATATTTGTAAAACCAACTTTCGAACATATCTACGTTCGTATCTTGGTGGTAATCCGTGAAACAACTCTTAAAACTTTTTGCTGACAATATTAAATCTATCATTAAATTCCTCAGGGTGTCCAAGCTTTTGTAAGGAAAAAGATGTTTTTCATTAATTTTTTGCAACAAGTTTTCTAAAGATGGAACGGAATTGTTCTTATAAAAATCATGAATATCATCTAGTATACTTTCTCTTGTTGCCACATCAATTTTCTTTAGTTGCCGAGTTACTGCTTCTTTACGGTCTTTCACACATCGTCTTCTTATTATGCGACGCACAATTCTATAGGGAACTTCTGTCAATTCCGAAACACGTTTAATAACGCCGTAATTATTACAATCTAAAAAAAAACTTTACTGATTTCTGGAGTTTTAAATGTTTGTAGACGTTTAAAATAATTTATTGCGTTTCAACGGGAAGGTGATGACGCATGTTTTCTTCATTTTCTTCTATCTGTTCAGTGTCATTACTGCAATGACTGGAATCTAAACTTACAACATCAATTTCTACGTCGCTACCACTATCGCATCGCAGTCAAAAAGTCTCCAAAGATCCAGAATAACGCGAAACACAAATAAAATTAATATCTATGTACAACTACTACACGCTACAAATTGACAACTAAGACTACATCAACCCTTTAATTTGGGAAAGTACACAATGTCAAGTCATTAAGCTTAATTATCTGACTCATCCGAAAAACAAATAGAAAGGGAAATTCTTTACTTCATTGTTGGTTTTCAAAAGTTTTTATACAAGCAAAATATTAAAATACCATTAAGTTTCCATTTTAAAATACGCACACCGAGTACAGACCTATAGACTAGTAACAACCGCTCGTTTTTTTGTTACGGCATTACAAGTTTCACGCTAAGAGGAAATGACAAGACAACAGCGGCTCAGAGATTCGGCCTTAAAATAATGGTTGTACTTTAACCAGGGATTACAAGGCACCCTTGAGTGAGGCAATAATGATATATCTTGAAGTGGACTATATCTATTATTTTTTTAAGTTACCATGATGACTCCTGTGTTCCGAAGAATTGTAGCATGATTATATTTATCAAAATTTGGAAAGTAATTTAAAAAGTTTTGCGTACTCTCGTTGCGCCTTTAAATTTGTTTATTACATTTTGGTGTCGTAAAGCAGAAAGTATCAACATTTCTAGTAGCTTGTATGAATCAAATGAAAGACGAACAAAGTCATCCTTGACAACGAAAAATTTTAGTAGAGTCTGTCTTAAAGGACTTTAATCTCTTATGGTGCCGTACACCAGAAATGGGCAGATAATGTGAGCAATGCAGGCACATAGAAACGAATTGCCTGTAAACGGCATTAGTAAATGACCACTACAGCACCGCACACACACAAATTGCTTATAATCACTTCAACGTAATAGAAGTTTACGCTTCTGTTTCAGATCGCGACTTACCCATAAAATACTGTTTTACTGGAAGCGTAAACCAATACTTATTTATAAATTTTAAAACTTGAGTCAAGAGTGGTTACATAAATATATATATCTCACGTATGTCCATGACAGTAGTATTTCCATGTACTAATGTTACTAATTAATCCAGTTACCGTATTAAGCGAACATTTTATCAGAATTAGATTAAATGGGTAACTGTTAACTTGTCCAAAAATTAGACAACAACCGTGATTAAACTATGTTGTCTGCTAATGCACTTTTAGATGATACTAATCAATAATCACCATGAATGGGACATAAATAGTCATAGACCATACGGTGTGTTCGCAAAAAGTGAATCGAGTAGGCTGCGAGTAAGCTTATTAGATATGCTTTTTTGGACGCACGGTTATTATTATTGTATTACCTACTGTGAAATAAATGATCTTTGATGTTGCACAAATTAATCAGAGAAGCCGCTTTTGAGTAACAAGGCATAAAATCTAAATTTTAAAACGTCCGACGTCCGTATAAGACTTTACCTAAACATTTCGTTAAAGAGTAAAAAGACTTGTAGTAGCTCGCATAATTTAATCAGAAGCCTTGGAAACGTTTTCACGGAATATTTTATAATATTTTGAAAATGCGCAGTTTTAAGAGTTATTATACAGGGTGTAAAATAAATAGTGTAACAAACGGCTGCTACTACTCGTCAAAATAAGAATAAAAGTTCTCATGAACATAGTCTCGAAAATGCGTTTTAAGGGAGCTGCGGCCGTTTAAAGGGTAAATAAAACATGTGGCTTTCGCTTCACCACAGCTACTTCGAAAATGCAATTCTAATGAAACTTTGTACACTTATCTTAAATTTTACGTAGAATTAGATAGTGTTAGAATAGCATTGCTATACAACTCAGAAAGGGTAGTTCTGGCGAGGGTAGGGGTTGGGTTTCATGATAACTTCTATTTTCAATGATTTTTAAATGTTAGTCCAATATTCGAAGAGATTGGAGAATTTTAGGTAAGAAGGTACTCTTGTTTCAAGTCGATAGATCGTTTTCCAGATATTTGAACTGAAAAGTTTTAGTGCACTTGTCAGGGAAAAATTAAATTTATCACAATAATTTTATTTTTATTTTATAAAACAGCGATAAAAGGGATTTCTGTTAAAATTTAGTACAAACACGTTAATTTCTAAATGCAATGTAATGGTAGTAGAATAAAACCATTCACGACTCATTAGAGTTGCTTTCACAGGGGAGGAGATTGGCTTAAAAAATTATTATTTATTTTGGTCAGATTATTGGAACAACTGAATACATTTAGCTAAAAAAATAATTAAGTTTCTAAATTGCAGATCTATCTATCGTTAAAGCCGTTTAAAGAAGTTTTAATCTCTAAAAAAAAGGTTGATCTTGAAATTTTTTATTAATTTAATTAATTAAACCTTCATACTAGGTGTTCCATATGGCCCTTTATCAATTTCGAAATACACCACTCTTTCAATAATTGCTGGAGTGTTTATTATCCGATCATATGATTGTACAATTCACTCTCGAAGTTGTTATTCGTTACCAGTTGGCTTCATATAAACCACGCTTTTCAGATGACCTCACAAGTGAAACTCGAGGGGATTGAGATCCGGCTATCTTGGAGGTCAAGCGTTAGTTCCTTCTCGTCCTACCCAACTTCGCTCAAAACATTATTGAATATTGCGTAATTCTATGGAAAAGTGAGAGGGGGTTATCCATTTAACCAACAATTAATATCGGTATCAAAAATTGGATAAAATATTTGGAATTTCGGCTATTTTTTCAAGTTACCATTGGCAAAAATGTACTCGTGCTGGATAATCAGCTGGACTGAATGCTTGGACTGCCTAAACATGATATGGCTAGAGCAACTGACTGTGCAGAGTAAGCCAGACAATATGAAGACTTACCGATGCAGCAATTCTTCCAAAGGAAGTTCCTGGATCAATTTCGACTCTCCTCGAAATGCGTTCCTCGGCTCGTGCTATACGCACAGTACGGTCATGGCGACGATCTTGATTTCCGGTCTAAAGCGATCGTGTTTCTCTTCAAAGCTTATTAATCTTAGCAAATTTTCTAATAGAAGAAATTCTATGAACCTCGATGGGGCAGTGCGAATACGCGCTGTCACACCGGTCATATAGGTCCACTGGCTTACGCACATCTAGTAAACTAATACTATACACCAAGTGTTTTTCGTATTTAGTAAAACACTATCTAATTTTTCTTTAATCAAAAACGGGAATGAATTTGAAATACAATACATACTAAACCACATATTCTGGATATTTAGTATTATGATCTAATGTAAGATTAGAATATTAACATAAAATAGGTAAACTCGTGGGCTACGCCGTACGCTTGGTTAATTAGTATTTAAAATATGCCAGCTAAGCTCTGTGTAGGCGGTCGTGAGTTAAGAGTTCAGCACGTTCGACTTCTACGCTGAAGGTCTGGGATCCACTTTCCAGTACCGGAATAGCGGAATTTTAACAACTGTTCTCCTTCGCAAGGCAATGGCAAATAAGCGAGTTATTCTGCCTAATAATAAATTAATAAATAAATATTTGCTGGAGTAGAAGCGTTTGCACTTTCCGTGGTTCGGAGTGGGCCTTAAGTGGGTAACTTTTTTTATGTTTTTGGTATTAAAAAAAGGCGATGTACAGGCGTAAGAAGAAAATCGCTATGTCTAGTAACAGATAATGTAGTTACACTGAAGACAAAAAGCCCTTTATTTCTCACAAAAATATTTTGTACTCTAAATGTACATTTCGATAGATAATGTAGTAGAAGAGAGATTGAATATTTTAGATATTCCCTTAACAGAAGAATTTTTGCTTGCCGAGATAGATCAATTATTATAAAACATCTTTCAGTATTTCCGATTTTGTTAAGTACTACTGAAATATTGTTAATGGAAAATGAACGGCACTTTATACTAAACCAGCTTAATTAATAACAATAAAAAAATGTAACAAATGCTTGAAGTTAACAAAAACGTATTAAAAATGTAAAAAAAGAATTGGAATGGTTGATTAAAGAAAAATAAAAGCTTGTTTTTCACTTTAATAGTTAGTGGTGTCACCTCTAGCCCTAATACAATCTTCAATCCGATGGAGAATGCTTCTAATAAAATTGTCAACTTTTTCTTGAGGTAGGAAAGTTTACCAATTCTTCTAGAGCGGCTTGAATGAGCTGATCCACATTCCCTGGATTATCCCTTCGAGTTAATCCTTCTTTTAATGAAATCCCACACATGCTCAATGGGATTAATATCAGGTGGACAGGCAAGCCATCTCAGAACAGTGGCATCTTCTGTTTCCAGAAAGTCTGTGGCAACTCTGCTGGTATGTGGAGGGGCATTATAATGCATGAAAATGAGAATATTTCCCATTGCATCTCCCCACAGCCTAACTATGGGTTCTAGCACCAAATCGACATACCGGCGACCCGTTAAACTTTTCCGTAAGAGACGCAAAGGTGTTTTTTTAGCCATCATAATACCTCACCAAAACATTACAGTTTCTCCTTTATATCTTGGACCAGATCTAGCAGTATGCAGTCTAGCTTGTTTGCTTCGACCTCTTAAAACCCTAATTCGACGGTCATCTGATCTCAGACCAATTCTGGTTTCATCTGAAAAAAGGATATTTTGTCAATCTTCAATTGTCCAGTTCTGGTGTTCCAGACACCAATTTAGCTGATCAATTTTGTTCTGCCTGGAAACTCGGGAACCCTTAACTCTCCTGCTACATTTCGGGTACGAAATCTCTTTCGTATTGTTTCAACTGAAATACCAATACATCTAGCCTGCAAAAGTTGCCTTTGGAGCTCCGGATTAGAAGAGGTTGGGTTTCTTCTAGCTATTTGAATTAAAAACCGGTCTTGTCGATCACTAGTTACTCTACGACGACTTTGTCTAAGTCTGTTCTTGAGCATTTCCGATTCTAAAAATCTTATATAGGTTTTAGAAACAACGCCCTGCGAGAAGCCCACCGTTGCTGCGATTTGCATTTGTGACTTTCCTTGTTCAATAAGAGTAACAATTCTTCCCCTCTGAACATCTGACAAACCCACGTAGAGCATATACGTCGTATAGACCGATTAGCCTTCTGCCACTAACAAGCAAAGTGTTTGAAAGTCTCTTCCTCAAAAGGCTTCGCGAAAACACGGATATACTGTGACAGCTACCTTTTTTGAATACAAAGTTAAATTTACTTTGACACTTAGATTTTACAACTGGACAGAAATAAAAAAAGTTTGCAATGTGCACGTGATCAACTTTTATCAATTAGTTAACTTATTTCCAACAAAAACATTTACTTCTTATCAGCATAACAAGTTTTCATAAATTTCTTATTTAGTAAGAAATACTGCGTGATTCCATACAAGTTTGGTTGTGTGTACATGTTGTTTTATGTATTCTTCTGGTTATTTTCTCCTATATTTCGTCAATTGCACACCCTGTATTTTCATTTGTAAGCAGTGAAAAGTAGATTTTAAGGAATGAAATGACCGTGTGGTGGTGTGTTCTTTAACATAATTTTCCTAAACAGCATGTAAGATAATTATCTGAATGTTTACTCTTTAAGAGGTAGAAATACTGCTTAAATTATAAATGTAGTCTTAATTTTTTGGAGTGGGCTGTTACAAATCACTTAAAGTCGACAGTTTTACATAAATGACATTCACTACTTCTAGTGGCAAATATCTACTAATATCAGTCATTGTTTAGTTTGTTTAAGTATCAGGATACAGCGGTCAAAGTAATAATTAATAACAATTACATACGAATCTGGACTCTTTAAGAAGCAGTGATATTATTTAAACATAAATGTAGCATGTAACATAATTTTCTTGAATGGGCTGTTCAAATTATCCTTAAAATCAACATTTGATCTGATTGACTTTTACTAATCCAATATGTACTTATATTTGTCATATTTACGGGCCGTCTCCCCGATTTAAATGACATTATTCGGTGGTCTAATTCAAGTCGAGGGCCTGTTGGTGGTTAAGACGTTTCACATTTAATATCTACATTGCGTTGACAATTTGCAGCGATTGTTATTTGAAGTATGTTGTTTTGAAATCGTACGTTTTTGTGATGTTTACGTATTTTGTGACAGTCCTTTCTAGTTTAGAAAATACGAGTTTCTTTACGAGTATAAATTAATTGTTGTTGAATTGGCGAGACAACTGAATTTCTATCAATTTTAATATGTTCTACAAGCATATTAGTCTTTCATCAAGAAGAAACAACCAGTTTCTTACAGGAGTAACTATTTATCTTGCTGAATTGCTAACTATGCAAAATCATTCAAATTACTATTTTTAGGTATAATAAACAAAGGAGGTATCTTCTGTGTTTTGCACAAAGTTGATGAATAAGTAATGGTCATCAATTACAGCTTAGACAATCTGAGTTTAACGTCAAAGATCATTTATTACACAGTAGGTAATTCAATAATAATAACCGTGCGTTCAAAAAAACTTCTGCAATAAGCCTGCTCACAGCCTACACGATTTCTTTATTGTACCGTATAGGTCATGAGTATTTGATTTCTTTAAAAGTTGATTATTGTTTATTATAATATAAAAATCCATCAACACATGAGATAGTTTAATGGCGGTTGTTACCTAATTTTTGGCTATTCCAAAAATCACCTTTTAAATTCAATTGTGCCCAAATGTTCACTTAAAGGAATTCTAAAGCGACTTGGCAACCAAAAATTATGTAAATGTAACTTTTTACATACACAAACCATTACATTTGTTTTCCTGTCCCCATGGGGCTTTACGGCTGTCTACGTTTTTTTTTCATTTTTCATGTTACCGTCCCCCCGCCCCCCGGAACCGCTTTCGTATTACATCGGGGGGTGCGGGCGTCCCTTGCATACTAGCCATTCTTGCAACATGCACTCTAAACTTAACTAAGCTAAATACGGTCGCCTCAGCTGGGGTTCGACCACGCGGCTGATCGGACCGCTTTTCACTGTGACCTCGACTGACAGCGCGTATTCGCACTGCCCCATCGAGGTCCCTACCGCTGTCTACTTGAACGCTGAAAAGTGAACTGCAGCCACTTTGAAAAACAATAGGTTTAATATACGATAAAATAAATTGGTAACAGAGTCTTGGTCTTCTGTTTGAAAAAAATCAGAAAAATTGAATCATTGGGGTTGTGTGCATTATGTTCTTAATGGGATGGCAGTTTGTAATAAGGAACTGCATTTGTGCACTACTTTTGTTAATTTTTATCACAAGTTCTTATATTTATTGATAATTTTTTCATCTTATTTCAATCTTGGATATTTCGTCTACCAGTGAAAAAATGCCGAAAGTGGAAAGATTGCCTATTAAACGCCAATTTTAGCTTATTTCGAGTCAATTTAGTAGCTATATAGAATACTATTCTCATTCGCATGTGGGTATTACATATTTGTCTAGCTCTATCAAAATTTGTAATTTGTAAATAAGTATTGGTTATACTTCAAGTAAAACAGTATTTTATACGTAAACCACAGCCTGTGATGTCAACTATCGTATTTGAAATAAATAAATATATAAATTTACGATGATGCATAACTTGCATACTTTTACTGCAAAACAACCATGTTATACGTTTTGTAACTCAAAATTTCTAAAATTACGGGCAAAGTTTCACCATAAATAAATAACAACTGTATAGTCCTTTTTTTTTAGAGAATCCAGGCTTTTATCACCTTATATTTTACAGCGTGGTTTACACTTTACAGTTTTTGTTTAGAATATGCACTTATTGGTTAAAGATTGTTTAATAATTTAAAGTTTATGTTAAACGTATTTTTTTGCGGTACGTGACATTTGGGCGCCACAGTTTTGGCACCAGATTGTTTTGACGCTGGCTGTCTTGGGGCCAGGACATTTAGGTGCCCAAATTCCGATTGGGAACCAATCCCAATATAATACATTTTAATAAGAGTTTGTTAACAGAAATTGTTTAGAAGTTACTATAAAATTAATTAAAATTATTAATATGTACTTTTTCCGATTATTCATAGGGCGGTATTAATTTTCCTCGTCGTGTGTTGTTTTATTTATTATGGAAGGGAGCAGCGTGACGGACAAGCGCGAGTACTGGGCAAACAATACTCAAAGTTAAGGAACGATCCGCGCGGTGCCTTCTTGGATGGGTGACCGAAATCTTCGATCTAACGCTGCTACCCGCATGGTGCCTCGGAGAGTACCTAAAACCGTCGGTCCTGCTGGGTTAGTGCGCCACGTCACTAACTACCTCAAACAGGGTTAAAGTGGCAGCAGGATGCGGAACCGTGTATTCGGATATCACCGCAAACATTTCCCATACGCAATTTATTTATTTATTTATTATGGAAATTTTCTACAAAAGTATCACCTTAAACGAGTATCTTGGGTTTGGCGTCTAACCGAATATTTGACCCTACCATATATACATACAGACGAACAAGTGAAACTAAATAAAAGTTTGTAGTAATAATAAAACAAGAGCAACGCCCAAATGTCCCGGCGCCAAAACGGCCGGCATCAAAACCACTATGCGAAAACGACAACGCCAAAACGGCGGTTCCGGTTTTTTGATGTGTGGGCAATCAATTTTCAGAAAATCATTTACGCATTAATTTTGTATCTAGACATTTAGACAAAAAATCATTCAATTTGTGTTATATTTCTCTATAATATTTTAGCTTAAAAATTAAAGATTTGTTATTTTGGGAAAAATGCTGATAGAACAATATGTTTACCTGCCTACCTAATTTAGGTTTATTTACATAATTTACCTCATGAGTTATTAGCCTAAATTAGATCAGTCATTTCTGAGATACCAGTAGTAAAAATAAGTAGATTGCGTATGGAAAACGATTGAGGGGAGGTCCGAAGGCAGTTCGGCACCCTGCTACCACTTTAACCCGTATGATGCCATACGGAGTACCGGGTACTATTTCATCTTTACAGTCACATAACTATTTTACTATCAATCTTTTATTTTGAGTTTTCCTGACATCTCACACAAATTAGTTTTACCCACGAAAAACATATTTGTAGTCAAAATAGTGAGAGCAAAGATTTTATTTTTACAATTTTATGCACCTTGTGTCTCCCGTAGGGTGTACCCCGGTACTATATAATTCGGGAGTTTTATACAAAGCATTCAAAAGTAAGTAAAGATAAAAAAGTAAATAATGACGCATGATTTTGGGATAAACACGTCATATCTTCATTCCACACATTTTCTGCATACAGTAGGAAATGGGTTGGTGTGTTCGTCGCACACTGGGTTCTTGAATTTATAATCGCTCTTGCGCGTTCTCCTTTTCCTCTTTTCATCCGCTGTGTTACACATGATGCAGTAACTAGTGAACTTCAGGCGCCCGGTCTTGTGACGATCTTGGACGGGGGTTGGTGCTGGTGGAGGGTTATGTACGGTAGCTATTTTTACGCCAAGAATGTTTTCTATGGCGGGTTTCACGAAATTTTACTTCTTTTTATTATGGAGGGTAGGCAGAGATCTCTTCCTAGATTATTTAGAAATAATCTACGACGATCAGTTTTACAGGCAAATTGTGGATTGCTTTCAGTATAAATGATGTGCGCTGGCAAACAAGCAGTATCCAAAATGTTATAGAAAAAGGCCAATGGCCAGCGATTTGTTCTTCTCTTAGTCGTGCATTGCGTTACCATTTGATCCGTTTGATCAACTCCGGCTTTGGTAAAAGTATAGTACAGAATTATTTCAGGTTTCTTGGCTTTAGCGGTGTCCTCTATTTCTGGAGTTGTGTGCATACTCGAAAGCAACACAACAGCTTTGTTCTTCTGAGGTACATAGGAACATAAAGTTCCTTCATCACGAGAGGCAGAAAGGCTTGAAGTCACTTCTCTGTTCTTCGATGGTAGCAATTCTTTTGGGATGTAGGGTTTGTTTTTCCTCAATGTTCCAACTAAAGTGAGCCCCTGTCCTCTGAGGCAGTTTACCAAGAGGGGTGAGGTAAAAAATTGTCGGTCGTGATGTTTCTTCCGGAAACTTTGTAATACTGACACAGATTCATTACTACTCTCTCCCTCTAACATTGACTTGGCGTGCTTCTCCTTGTTCTTTACCTGTAAAGACAAACACTTTCATTATTGAAATGGGACAAGGAAAAAGTTGTTTATTACCTGTGTAAATTATTCCCTGTAATGCGTAACCTGGGTCCCTGGTTGTGCACATTCGTCGCCCGTTCACCTACGATCCGGAGAGTTCAGACAGCGTTGGCTCTGGTCAGTAATTGGATGGGGGACCCGAAGGTTGCGTTAACGCGGCGCCTCTCTCCCACGAGGATTGATCACTATGGGAGAGTAGATCAACAACCCCCCTTATGCGGTAGGCCCCTGCCCAACAATGGGATGTTGCGGGCTAATTAAAAAAAAATGGGTAACCCGTGTTGGAATCAGCTAGTCAAAAAACTTTAATACCGTACTTCGCTGGTTTCTATTGAGTAAATTTCGTTCTACGGAAAAAGCTGTTCATCGACGGTTAGATTTTCATATGGCTTGAAGTGACAACGTAGGTTATGATTCAGCATTATCCAAATGTCTCTTATTGGGGCTGCCTTGTCCCCTGCTTTTCGCTCCGCCCGTGTATACACGTTATCAAAGCGAATGTATTTCTGTAGGTTTTGGAACCTTGCCCGGCAAAGACTTGCTCCGTAGATTGGTAACGTATCGTTCTTCTATAATTCGTTTACGTGTTCCGAGTTAGAATGATGAACACCTGCGGAGACCAATATTCCCAGAAAGGCGTTTAATTCATCAAGTGTAATAGCTTTCCACATTTTTGTCTATCGGGATGGGCTTGATTATGTTCGTTGATGCATTGGTTTGCTTTGCGATTTGTTCTCCGATTATAATGAGCTTCATTTCATCCGTAAATATCAAATTCAAGATATCTAGACGTGTCAATAAGTTGCCACTTCGATGTGGTCCGCCTGAGAGTATATTATGTATATGGTAATATATTGTACGACGAAATAAAATAGGTGTGTTGGTTTTACTTGATTCGCGTATGATATTGTATGAACGTGTTTGTGATGTTGACAATGGAGACTTTTTCCAAATTGTTTGATCGCGGGTGGTAAATTTTCCAGGAGTTTCATATTCTGTGGAAGTATGGGAGTCATCTTGGTCATCTTCATCCTCACTTATTTCGTCATCGCGCTTTGATTAAACTTCAATTGTATCTGCCATTCGGTCAATTTCTGCTAGATCTTCCACATCGGAATCCTCGACGTTTCGCGGTAGCCAATCAGCATCGACATCGTTGGCATGACCATCTGCGAAAAGATCTGGTTCTTCGTCGGAATAGTCTTCGTATAGACACATTAGTTGCTCTTAGGTCAAACTACAATAATTGATAAATACATATAAAATAAATATGTACATAGTAGATGATTTGAGTACATAACACGTAAGTAGGTAAACATAAACTTGGCGATCTATTCGAATATTTTCCCTGGAGTCGAAAGGTAATTAGTCCTTTACCGATCTGTAAGGTATAGAGAAAACGCAAAAAACAGCTAATATGGTTTGTGGTAATAAGGTACACAGCACCTATAATAATTAAAACCATTGCTAAACTTACCGCGGTAATCGAGCAACTGAATTACCAAAGCTACTCGGTCTAGCCACCGGTTCGTTTGGATTCACTTCCACACACACACAAATCGACTGCACTCTAGCTCGTAAATAATGCAACGACGCCCTGAGCTTCACAATTTCATCATTCTAATTTATGAAATTTGACAACAAAGCATAAACAAACAATAAAAATGCGATATGGCGCACGAAAATAAATGTTCGCAGCGATAACGCAGGCAAATTATGCACTAAAATGCATGTTAAATACTACATAGAGGTAGTACCCGGGTACTCCGTATGGGAGATAGAAGGAGTAAGTTTTTACGGTATTATAAGGATTAAGGCAGTTACTACTACTACTATGATGTAATGTGTTCTCGGTGTTGTTCAACGGAGTAGAGGCTTGGGCACTAAACACTATTTAGACCAAATTATAAGGAATCTCATAATATTGTTTATTACACCAAGCCCACCGCATCCTGACTAAAAAATGTAAGGGACTGGTATGGATAAACATCGACCTAGCTATTCAGAGCAGCTGTATCAACGCCGATAATCTCCAACACTTTTTTCAGTGGTGACTTACACCGTACACATCCATAGACAAACATTTTGTTAGATCCATTTTTGAATTCCTGGAGGTCCTAGATGGATCTTTCTGTTTACATCCCAAATTAGTATCTTTGAGGAAATCAATACTTTTCTTGTACGTATGGCAAGTTATACATAAAACTGTATTTTCAAAAATTGAAATTAATACAATTGTATGGATATAAATAGGGATATAGTTTTAATGGAGGAAACCTGTGCTAATAAACATGTTATTGTGAAGCTTTTGTCAGGTGTTATCATAAGGTGTGACTAATATGATCTGATAGATTGGTAGAATATCGATAAAAATACGGTTGTAAATAAGCAGACTGGTATATGCACTACAGAAATGTTCAGGCAATTTTTCCAGAGAATTTTCGTTACAGTCAAGTTTGAGCAAAGTCGCTTGAATTGTTTATAGCAGGTATGGCTTGCCAATTTTTTATCGATATGAGACATGGCAAAACAGGTTAATGTATGCTTATTTGTATCTTGTACTTGAAAGCGTCGCACGGATTGACGTCATCTCCAAGCGCACGGCTTTGAAGCGTTTGAATGTTTGAAGTTGTGTTTGTCATAAGGGATCAGTTTGATGTAACTTTGAAAATTTCTTTCTATTTTGACGTGCAGTACGTTGTCATCCACCGGATAATGAGATTCTGCATCAATAATAATACACTTGTGAAAAACCATCGGATAATTTTCGTTCAAACAGTAGATGTATTCAGATCAGCAGTTCAAATAACTTCTTACACGAGTGTAATTCACAAATTGTTTAATATTTCCTACGCTACAAGCGCAAAGTAATACGAAGCAAAAGTTCAAACATCGGCTGTACGATTGGTTGCCAGACGAACAACGAAACCTGTTTTCTGTGCTTTCAGGACAATATAGTACCTACGTTAGGAAATATAATAACAGCACTAGTCAACCGGTCAGTATCCCAACAATAGTGATTTGTCAAGTTATCCGACCTCTGACCCTAAACAAAGCGGTTAGTTTAATATCTCTATGAATTCCGCAGCGTAGCAGTACTAGAATCTTAATTAGTGACCCGGATACTCATCTAGGATAGTCTCGGCATAACAGTCACTCGGTTTATTGTTTCTGAATTCTTGCATTAAGCAGACACTTGCTACATAAAAACGTAATGTTTGTCTGCAGAGGAGCGTTTATTTGTCTTCAGCCGTAAGGCCCAATGGTTATTATATTAACACACATACACCAAGCTGGTTTGTCTCACAAAAGTTGCGCTAATTAGTTAGTGCCTAAAGGCAAAACCACATTACACTAACTAAAGAAATGAATGGAAAATTTAAGAATGAAAGAGCTTGCATAATCTGTTTACACATATTAGTTCTATAACTTCTAGTTACATCAAAGGCGAGGTACTTAAATATGTTGTAACTAACATCTTCGACTTAGGTGTAATAATTAGTATTCATGAAGGATTTAATAAAAACAATATTACTCAACAAAATTACTCTGGGTACAAATTCAAATGAATTATTTAAATGTCCTTACCTATAAATTTTGTGTCGCATTTCTGGAAATAGATCTAATTGAATAACATATAGGAACGAACTATCAAAACAAAATTCGATTGCAGAAACATGACTGCCAAACCACCAGTGTGAAAATCTCAAAATATTTAACATTATAGAACTTTTCTTTTGCAAATAAAAGAGAAACAGAAGAAATAATATTAATGAAACTATAAAGAAGTTAATATACATTTAAATAATTAGTAATCGATTTCGATTTTTGTATATCAATGCCCATTAAAAAAACTATTTAAAGCCAATTTATTTAATTATTGATTCTTTAAATATCAAGTTAAAGAAGGATTCGGGAAGTATCACTAGTTGCTACTACGGGGATACTCAAATTCTCCCTAGAAGTTTTGACAATCGTTTGCAAATTGTTTATCCTTAAAAATTTAATATAATGATTTTGCTCATTTATTAACTTTATAATTTAAAGTAATATCGAAATGTATAAAATAATTTTAGAGTTGAATATTTACTTTCTATTTTGTGGAGCATAAAAATCGTTTAATTACTTATCTTCTACACTTGTTGTTTGTTGTTAGATAGCTACTGCTCTGATTGCAATCATCTAAATATGTATGGTTAATTTTCGTTATTGTCAGAAAGTGTTAATCAACCGCTAAAAGAGAACCGAAGTAATTGTTAATTTATTGTGGTGTATAACTGATTAATTAAACTTTATTGTTATATAGCTGTATATAAAATTATTTTGTCTTCAATGAATGTATTATTATGGTACCATAGAATCGTTAATATACGTAATTTATGGAACCAGTGGGTTTTTTATCAATCTTGCTGAGCGTAAATTAAGTATTTTGGTATATTATTAATAACTTCTTCTAAGTTTGAAATATAAAATTTTTGCATTCGTCCTTAAGAAATTAGTGAAGGTTCAGGGGATGTGAAAGAATTTACGAAATATTTAGATGAAAATGAACGGCGAATTCGTTGTAGAAGTAAACCTTCTTCACATTAATTTGTTAATAATAAATTGTAGAAGAGGTTTATCTGCGTCCAGTGTACTACATAAGAACACACAGCGTAATAGTTAATTAGACATATGCAATACGAATACCGAACACACCTCTCTAATAATAAATTAGTACACATTGGTTTCAATAGTTAATTAGTTACTCACAGAACTGTTATTTCACACATAGCTCAAATAATAAATTTTCAATCATGCTCACAATCCCGTGACTGCGTACACAGCTCCAATAATTAATTAGGAGCATATGTTTAATTGTTTTATTATATACACACTACTTTGTGACTGCGTACGCAGCTCTAATATTAAATTAGGGGTACACACACCAATATTTAATTAACTTCACACAGAACTGTCACTGCATATCCGGTTTTAATAATAAATTAGGAGAACGTAGGTTAATTTTCAATAAAGCACATATAACCTTTTGACTTCGTACAAATTTAATAATATATTACGAGAACACATTTCAATTTTCAATTAGGTACACACAATTCTGTGACTATGCACACAGATTGAATATTAAAATAGGAGCACACAGCTTACTATTTAATTAGGTATTCACAGCACTGCCACTGCACACACAGGTCTTTTAATAAATTAGCAGTATAAAGTTCAATTAATTAGGTACCCACAACTCTATCACATAGCCTATACGAGAGCAATAGTATAATTGAGTTACACAAAGACCCGTTCAAAATCACTAAATACATAAATCGCTAGCAATAGTGTCCTTAAGACAATAAAGAATTTCGTTTCATTTGCTACTAAACATGAGAGATATTATAGCTGTAGGCCTAATTTCAGATAAAGCTTATTATATCTCCTATTGCTATCGCTAAATTAAGGTTGTCTTATTAATGTTATGATTTAATACATTATAATGTTAAAAAACGAGGTTGTAAGATACCTAATCTTAAGTTAATTATTATAGCCATAGATTTACAGTGACATATAAAATAAGATTAGACTTTCGTAAGTAGTACCATAGGCACATAAATTATTTGCCTATGGTAGTACCTATGAAATCACTGAAGGTATTTTATTAAACTGAATATCTCTACTTTCCTGCCAATTAAAAATAACCCTGTATAAGGTGTTAAAAAATATTATAAACGAAAAACAAAGCACTGTAAAGCTCCCTTTCCACAATAATTTAAAAGTTTTAAACGAAAATTATAGAAGCATAAGTATGTGCAAAATGCAGAAGTAGATAAGAATATAAAGGGAATAAAACATATGAATTTATAAGCAATGTTGTACGGAAAAAATATGATTGAATACAAAGAGGTACCTTTAAATGTGTTTCACTAATACAAATTACTGCGAGCACCCTGCTAAGTTTGTAGATTTGTGCTAACATTTATTGTTGTAGCAGTTTTTTCAAGTAATGTTAAGAACAAAGTAAAAAAAACTAATTATAAAAAAAACTACCCCAATTAGCTCAAAATTAATATTTATTATTGTATATATTTCCATAAAACGTCATAGCAAAGTCTGATTTCCTCCATCTTACACAATAATAATGAAGCGGTGTAGCAGTCTATTACGATACAATGTATAAATACCATTAACAAAATATACAAATTCGTAACACTGGAAAATACAGGTGTGTTTTTACAAAACATGTGTTCAGAGTTAATGTATTTAAAAAAACAATGATAAATGTATGTTTTTGTAAACGTGAGTAATCTTAGTTTTAATGACAATGACATGGTCTAGTATCTGAATAATACCACGGTAAAGAGAAAGATGTTAACAGCAAACCTCCAAGAAGAATAGGTCAAAATTTTACATTAGAGTACAAAAATTTTGAAGTAGTACCACAGTATAACAATATGGCGTAGCATATTGTTATACTGTGGTAGTACAACAATTCAAGCACCTGAGAGCTCAAATAAATAGTGAAAACAAGATTATGCAAGAAATTCAACTACGTGTTACAACCGGCAATAGAACATATTTCTCATTGATATCAATCTTTAAAGCATCATATTTCACAAGAATAACCAAATGAAAGATATACAAAACTATAATAAGACCGGTGGTAACAGACGGATGTCAGACATGGACAATGACCAAAGAGACAGAAGAAATATTACTACGCTTTGAAAGACGAATGCTACGAAGAATTTTCGGTCCAATACAAGATGGCATGTGAAGAATAATGTACAATTTTGAATTGAGACAACTGTATAAGGAGGCAAATAGTAGAATTAGTAAAACTACTAAGACTGAAATGGGCTGGACATGTAGAACAAATGGACGCTCGCAGAATACCAAAGAAAATACATCACGGACAAATGGAAGGCAGAAGAACAAGATGCCGTCCAAGACAAAGATGGTCCGATAACATAAAAGAGAATGTACAGCAATTACTTAAACTCCAAAACTGGAAGATTAGTGTACAGAACAGGGAAGAGTGGAGACCCAGGTCTAGATGGGACTGTAGTACCATGGAGAGAGACAGAGAGAGACAGAGAGCGAGAGAGAGCGAGGGAGAGAGAGAGAGAGTGTGCAGTTATTGTTCCATCTAGAATTATAGTATATTCAGGGAGTCTAGTCAGTAGACATGAACGGGTCCGGGACAAAACGCTGAATGCTCCAAACGCCGACTCGATATTTCGCCCAAAACGCCGACTCCCATTCCGCCGACCATGTCCAAAACGCTGACTCGTGTCCAAAACGCCGAACGGCGCTAAACTACATCATATCGTTTGTGAACATGGCGTCGGAGCCGAATACGAATCTAAATTTGTATTTGATCCAAAACGCCGACTGCACATCGATTCGGCGTTTTGGCCATTCGGCAAAATATCCACGAACGCACCTATGAGCCTTGTCCAAAACGCCGACCACAAAGCGAGTTGGCGTTTTGGTCATTCGGCTAAATGTCGTATAACGCAAGTACGAGCCTCGTCCAAACGCCGACCACAACCCAAGTCTAGTTTTGGTCACCGGACCACTATCGACGAGAAAACTTTAAACAAAATCGTTTGCCTATGCTACGACGTAATATTTAAATCAACAATTTTCAAACTATATTGTTCATTAAAGTTAAATACACAGTTCGGTTCGTATTATGCAGCGGTCACGGACCAATGTTTGTTTACGTCTACAGACGACTCCCTGAATACAGGATAATTTAATATTTTCTGAGTGCAAATGATGTGTGTTATTACAATTGGATTGCAAGTGCAGTGCGTAGGGTATGGAATATACATATTTACCATATAAAGTGTCCGAAAAAAATTATACAATTCTAAAAGAAACCGCCTTAATTCCCTCTACCAATCAGACCTAAAACTTTCTGAAAAGCTCAAAAAACAGGCTAAAGCTCGCATTAGACGCAAGCACATAAATGATTGATTTAATTGAGCGTCTCTTTTAATATTCACTAAAACAATAAATAAAAAAATTATTATTACAGTTGAATAAACGAATAGGTACGTTCACACATTTTATGAGACATATTGTAATACAGCTGGATATATTTTAATTATGTTCGTGGATTTACATAAATATATATCTATTTATTTTTTATCTAAAAGTACTCATATGATTGCTAGATATAAATTACTTTGAAGCGAAATAATGAAGACATTCCCGAAATAAGACGTGAATTAATAGAAAATAATAGTGTTCGTGGTACTGTTATTATGTGACTGTGATGTTCAAAACTTAACACGAACATAAGGTTTATTCCACGGCGTTGTAGCGGCTGCCACAAAAGAAATGTTTTATTACCTACTTAACTGTTCTGCCATACAATTAATTATGATAATGATTATTCTTGCATTTTTTTATTTTTTATTTTGTGAAATTATATTTATGTCCAATCTGGATAATATTGGTAAATTTTACGTAATATATAATTAACATAAATAATAACAGCACTCACTAATTTAAAATTTAAAATATGGAACCTAGATATACTGTTTCTCACTTTAACTGTTTTAAATCTATATAATTTGTCAATTGCTTGAAGTGTTAACTTCTAAAACATATTTCACTTATGAACCTTTTTTCAGGAAAGAAAATTAATATGTGGAGTAGTATTTATATAAAGTTATGGAAATAGTCATTAATCAGCGTTCATTTACAGCTGAAAAAGTGGTCTTATAACAAGGAACGTAATCAGGATCACATCATCATCATCCTGATAACACAGAAATGTTAATTATTTTTCTAAAATTAATTTCTCCAGGTTTGAATCTTTGACCATGTACAGTATTCATTGAAATCAAACTGTTTTATAAATGTCATTTGCTATGTAAAACAATAAGCGAATCAATTCGCTTAGACTTAGCTATACTTCAACATGTTCTTCCATATTAATGAAAGTAAGTTATTTATACTAAAGTTCTAATACTCTAGTAGATTACCGTAGTCACATACACATATTACAAATTGGTGGAAAGTGTATTTTAGGAGATGACTTGTTCTTAGTCGGTACGATGTAGTGGACAGCAAAAAATGATATTTATAGAAATTTTCACTTTTTAGTGGAGGGAAAGTATATTTTGCAGGAAAAAATATATCATCTTTCCGAATAATGTGCAAATTTATCATTGATATTCGTTGTTCCACAGTAACTGCACAAATAAGGAAAATAATTAATATTTTAAATTGTCGTCTCAATCACATTCTATGATAGTTTGCAGTTAGAAGTCTAATAGCTTGTCTATTTCAGTATCAGTTTCGGAATCGAAGGTTGATTGGTTCGATTGCGAGTAAAAACAGTATATTATTTTAAATAATATTCAGATGGCGAATTCCGATACTAGTTAAAGTATGAGCAATTGGGTAAGCTAGACAGAATCTTTAATAAAGCACGTTGTGGTTTAAAAGTTTCGCCAATTGAGGATCATTTAAAATTATGTATTGTTAATTTTTACTATGAAACTATATTTTATTTAAGCAAGCATTGTTTTGATAATAAATGTTAATTCAAAATGGTTTATTATGTACACTATAACATGATTAAAACTGACATTTGTTTTGATTCAGCAGAATTACGATTTTTAAGTCATAGAGGGTGTTAATTACGTAAAACTCTTCGTGTACTGATGCTGAAACTAAATTTAATAGTAATATATTTCTAAGTTTTCTAGATTTACGATACAAGTTTTGCCTGCACTATTTCTTATCATGCGATTTAGTAAGGTACACACAATAATTTTGTATAGGGAATTTTTGTATTACTTTCGTTAATTTGTATTGTATTAATATAAATCGACGAAACTATATACTAAATCCCTTAAATTACATTCAACAAAATTTTGACCCAGCGAAAAATCAAAATAGTTTGACAATCAGTGATATAGTGAAAGTAATGTACGTATTCTGTGCCATTTTCCTAACATTAAAAATTATTTTTATAACAAGGACGATTGCGTAGGGTTTCATTAATACAGCTTCAATGCAAACACTAGAATCCTAGGCAAATCTAAAACATTTTTCAAAACAAATTACATTTCAATTTCTTGCCGGAAAATATTGTCTTTTGAAAAATTGTTCATATTTATTAAAAACAGTTTTATATATAACGATATCTTAGTAAGTCGAAATATTGAGTATACATTTTTGTATATAGATTTAAATATACTTATATAATAATAAACAGATTACCTTGACTATCATATAAAGAAATAAGTTTAAAATAGGGAATTACACTTGAAAGCAAACATACGTATTATAGTAAAAAATAGATTGCAAATAATATACGAGGTGTGTTCAATTGAAACCTATTTTTGCTTTATAAGAAATTTATCCAACAATTTAATTACAAATGATTAACGTCACAGTTAAGGCATCTATCCAATTGTTTTACTAATCGACGTATACCCTGCTTATAGAATTCTTGTGACTGCTGATTGAAGAAGTCTTCCACAGCTATCTGTACTTCTGCGTCAGACTCAAAATGCCGACTTTTTAACGCCTTTTCCAGCGATCTACAAATATGGAAATCGCAAGGCGATAGATCCGGGCTATAGGGTGGATGCTGTAAAACCCTCCATTTGTTTCGTTGAAGATTTTCTTTAACACATTAGCAACATGAGGCCTAGCATTGTCGTGCAGCAAAATCACCCTACGCGTAAGTTTTCCTGGACTTTTCCGCCTTATTGCTAGATGAAGCTTGTTCAAAGTTTCATTGTACAGATTTGCATTGACATTTATTCTAGGTTCCTTAAATTCTATCAACAAGGGTCTTTCATGGTCGAAAAAAAATGTTAACGTTACCTTGCCTGCAGAAGATTGGGCTTTAAACTTCTTAGGTGGTGGTGAGCTTGAACGTTTCCGCTGCATAATTGCATAACAATGTCTTACTGGATAGCTCGTAGTTTCGTCACCAGCAACTATTGACAGAAGAAAGTCATCACCATCTTGCCTATAGTTTGTGAGGTGTTGCCGAGATAAGTCCATTCGCAAGCATTTTTGTTCATTAGACAAGAGACGACAAGAGACATTGCGAACAAACTTTGCTGTAACCCAGATTACGAACAATACTATTGACCGATCCTACACTCACACCATCAATTTTTGAAATTTCTGTAATTGAAATTCGACGATTTTCTCTAATAAGGCGTTCCACACATGCCATATTGTTT
>JABXWE010008509.1:0-26748 GCA_014611495.1 Limonius californicus | reverse complement strand
AAACTTACTTTTTTGGGTAGCTAAGAGTCCGAACTTAATTTTCAGCCAAGAAATTTACAATTGAGTGTGAAAAGTGTATGGAATTTGACCCAGACGTGAAACGGGAAACTAAGGTTGTACGTGGTTAAAGTTTGTCGCGCATGTTTGGAATCACCCTGTATAGAGATTATTATTTGACCCAATTTAGTATTTAAGGACATTTAGATGGAATAAACTACAGTATTACAGGTGAATAAGCTACTGTTGGACTTTGATTTATTATCGGAGGTCATTTTAATTAATTTTACAATTTACATATTATACATGTTATTATTTGACGTTGATTTAGTATTGAAGAAGTTTTTGCTTTAAATATATGAATGTAATATCATTAACTTATGTAAATGTGTAAATGTATCACTTTTTATAAAGATATTCACATAATGACAAACTTCACAAATAATACTTCTGGTGCAAACTAAACAAACACGATCAAAACAAGGAAATATATTAATACAGGATCCTTCAGCATTAATAACACTTAAGGTCACTCCCGAACCCACTTAGGAAATTATATTGTTCGGATTAGTTCTGAAGGCACTTTACCAAAGTTATCAATATCATCACCAACTAACAGAAGTCCGACATTATTAATGTGGGAATATCTAATATGATTTATAGCATTCCTCAAATCTTCCAAATGAGCTTTTAGTCACTTTAGTATTAATTATGAAAAATAACTCTAAATGTTGTGTAACTGCTCCATGCCCTACCTAAGCCATTAATAAACATGCTCACCCAACATTTCCCTTTTTAATGCAGAGCTTTAAAAACCCGACAGGCATAATTATTGGAGGTAAATGAAAACTGGGCTAACCACTGTTCATACTTCCCGTCCTTCGTCCTGTAATTGCGAAAACGATTTCCTATCCATATTTCGTAGTTAAAAGCTTTTTCCCTAATCTTTTTAGAAGTCCAGAAGATATTATTGCACCATGCACTACGAAATTCAAAACAAAAGAGCATCAAAGAAGGCCAGGCATAAAAGTTTTATATTGTCAAGGGCGAAATATTTTCCCAAAACCCTCTTTTGTTTTTCAAAGCCTGCCTGGAATTTCATACGTAAAAGGAATTTACGAGTGCGTTTCTTAATTCGAAATTACCTACACACACACACTCAGGGACATTATTCAAGGCACACTGTAAGAAATGTGACATCAAAAGGTTTTGAAACTCATTGAGGGATACGCTTTGCACTCGCAAATTAATTAATAATCAAACAGGGCACATTTTGATGAGAGGTACTTAAAGTGATATGCTTTCGACAGCTCAGTTGGATTAGAAGCGGAGCAAAATACGAACTTATCCACTCGAGATAGGTCCTTCATCTTAACAAGGAAATGTAGAGTTTAATTTAATAGACATTTCGTGTTAATTCTAGGACACTGACAGAGGCGGTCTTTATAAATTATAAATTTATTGGTAACTGTGTGTCTTTGCCAGAAAAATTAATACGATTTGTTTTTTTTCTATTTGGTAAAAATCCTTACGCAATCGCACATAATCTTAATTACATTTGATGCATGTAACAAAAATAAAGTTCTTCTAACGTATAGGGTTATACAAAAAATGGGACCTCGATGGGGCAGTGCGAATACGCGCTGTTACGAGCCAAACGAGCTTTTTCGTCCACCCGCAACCGGATAGGTGGAAAAAGCCCTGCAGCTTAGCTCAGAGGAGTAGGGGGGGTTCACGGAAATCGCTTACGGGGGAAATCTTTCTAGTTGTGTATAGGGGATGTCGAAATTAACGGCCGCCACCTTCCAAATCACAGCTGATTGCAGGTTCTTGTGGCAGGCCGAGGAGCCAGCAGCTTACGGGAATTGGACTCACCTTTATTGTGCCTCCCTCCTGTTTAGAAAGCTTGCAAAATTCATGCACACACAAATACAAAATACTCAACAATAAAAGAGGCAGTAAATTTTAACACATATAATTAAACTATCGGAAATGACACAATACAAAAATGACGGCAAATGGTGATTTTATACTTTAGTATTACAAACTATTAATTTGAACGTTCAAAAGGAACTCGGCGCCCCTGGCGTACGGTATTTACATTCTCCAAACGACTACGTGGCCAGTGGCGTCGGAGTTTACACGAATAACACAATATATAATTACTTTTTACATTTAGAAGTACAAAAAAGGAAATGACAATCGACGACCGAAGGCCGCTTCTTGTCATATTAACAAAGAAATGTTCAATCACTTACAATTGTACAAGTTAACGCGTAAAAGTTTTTTTTTCACGGCACAAAAAAACTAGTTCCTTTACCTTGACTTTCGGTGAATGGAGTAGAGAAAGAGGCAGGCACAACTACGGGGTTGTTTTCCAGTTGCAGGTACAGTCTGGGGATGATTTCAGGTCCGGAAAGAAAGGTAGACGTTCTTCGGGAAAATTCGAGACGAAATATTTGCTGCACAACCCTCGTAGTTTGTCGCAGCAACGGCACATGTACAGGAACAACAAATGGGCTCGATAATAATCCGCCAAAGGCGATCGGCAATTTCACAATAAATTGCCTTTCCAGGGATAAACATTCCAGTGTATTTCTTTAAATCCGACACCTGCCGATGTTTTGTTCACCCACGGTGAAAACAGCGATACGAAAATACACGCGATGTATACCCATCGAAAACCCAAACCGCCCCTGCAGTACTTGATTTCTTAATTTCTTAACGGCCACCGTAGATGGAATTGGTAGACTGGAATCTAGCGAAGGTGGAAGGCTGACCTAACCAAATGTAGTGCGAACGCGTATTCACCCAACAGATTGCACCACATTGCGAAATATGGTGAAATACTTCTGGAAAGATTCGACACGTAAATTTGCAGAAAGCGTCCAGGGTCAGGTGCAGACAAAACATTAATCGGCATATCTAGCCTATAAAGGGAACTTTCAAATGCTTTGCGGAATTGGCCTCCATAACTCAATCTTTAAAAACAATAATATAGCGATGACTTAAGAATGGCAATTAAGATAGAAATTCGATTCCTATAAAGCGGCAATTAGAGTATGGCTTTAATTCAGACGGAGTGGCACAATTAAATGAACATAACAACCCCCCTGAAGTAATGCGAAAGCGGTTCCGGGCGGGTAGTGTGAATGAAAAAAAAGTGTCATACAAAAAACATAACATTTTGAAGTTGCCGTAACTTTTTGAAAACTCAACGAATAAGCAAATGAAGTCTCCCACGACGGCTTAGCTAATTCTCAGAAGAATTCTAAAAACGTATTCGAATAAAATGCACAATTAGTTTTAAATTAAAGGAACTAATAAACCAATTAGATATGGTTTCGCTGTTCGAATCTTAGCAGTAATCCAAATGAATCCGTAGTGGTTGGATAACGTTTTGTGACCCGACGAAGAACATTTTCAATTAAGTGATGGTGTTAATAGGTACTCACAACTACAGAATTTGGTCTAAAAATCTTCCACATACGGTTATCCAGCTACAGGACTACATGATTTAAAAGTCAACGTATGGTGTGAATTCAAACCCTGTTTAATTAGAGGACCAGACTTTTTTGGGGAGAATCAAATAGCAGTTAAGTTTACCGGAAAACGTTATTTTAATATGCTACAAAACGTTATTATACCAAATATTCGCAATCATGGTATTCATGCACCTTCCCGTAGATAAATCCAGCCAAGCAACTATTAATTAGCACATTTGTCAATCGCTTAAAAAGCATACATTCTGCTAACACCTCGCCAGCGTGCTCCCCTGATCTCAATCAGGAAGAAGGCTTTAGGGTCAAACGAAAGGTTTTTCTGCGACTATCGACGAACAAAAAAATTCATTTTCATAAAAGAAATTTAACTAGATCAACTGGAAAATGCTGTTCACAACATAGAAGAAAGATTTTTGCATGTTGACGAACAAAATGGCGACCATATTCAATCTATAAATAAATTTCGATGAATCGGATTGCTTACGAATACAAATATATTTACAATCTATTATTAAGAAAGTAACCGAAACACCCAATAAGTGATCGCGAAAATAGACACACAAGTACACATTCTGGGTCTCCAACGACTCTATATTTTTCCATATTCTTAAAACTTTAGCAATTCAATTATGTTTCTCAAACAATGAAAATGTGTTTCAAATTCCGGGGATAACAAACGCTAGCAAGTATGCAAAAGTTTTTGTTACTGATTGCTCAAATAAAACGTAATCATAAAATTCCGATGTAATTAAAAGTATATACTTTAACGGTCTAAACCATCGTTTTCGCCAGACCGCAACAAACCAATGGAAAAGGGGCTTTGCAGTTGGCTCGAGGCGGAGGGGTGGTTCACAAAAAACGCTTACAGGACGGAAGTCTTGGTTGTTGTCGTGTACAGGGCAAGTCAAAATAAATGGGCGCCAACTTCCAAATCACAGTTAAAGATGAAGAAGAGGAAGTTTCGCGTGAAAGGGCCGAGGACCAGCAGCTTATGACAAATCAAACTTACCTTATTACGCTTCCTCTTAAATACTTCTTAGGAAATACTTACATGCAAACAGAAAAGTACACAGCAATAGCAAGTCGTAATGAAATTTGAATAATGGTTATAAATATATTAAGCAAAATGTGAAACAGTTGATACAAATACTAACAAAGAAAAGAAACGCTCAAATCAGACCCAGAGTCAGTGCTGTTATGAGTATGTTTACACAAAAGGCTTCGTGACGTCAGAATGTGAAGGCTCGCCGCTATTGGCTACGATATTTACAGTAATAAACAAAGGAGCTGCGCCGCCAATAACGGTTGAGTTCACAAAAATAAGTACAGTAATTTATTAAATTATTAAGCAACTGGCAACTGAAGGTTGCTTTATGTTATGAAAATTATAATATTTCTATTTTTTCAAAGCACTTGAAATAAAGGAAGAAAATCACTGCAAACAGTTTACACTAATAACGGCAATACCTGGATAATGTTTACCTTAGTTCGGCTAAAAAGTTGAAGAAGTACACGGAGGTTCTCTTTTTATTTCCCTATTTAACGGGACGCCGCCGTGACGGCAGCTCAAACAAAAGATGTGGATTGCACCATGTGGATTTTGATTTGGGAAACGGCGAATTAGATGTTCTAAATAGCCCCAGTAACGAAGAACACAGGCACAAAGGATTTGGTTAAAATGGTGATGATATTAAAGGGTTGAACGGGGGTTGACGTTTATCCGCACAAAGCGAAATGAGAAGACAACACCGTCCCCCAGAATATTATTGATCCCTATTGGTCAATAATACGACTTCTGTCAATATTTATAAGACGGTAAGAACGTAAACTGCAAAACCTTAATTGAATCACAGGTTCAATTATCAACCCCGCATTCTAACAGACACAAGTTGCGATCACCGCAAAAGACTAAAGGCGAAATAACAAGTTCCCAAAAAAAAAATAGTGAACCAGGCGGCACGGCATAGATTCAAAGAGAACTGCGACACATGAACACTCCAAGAGCAGATTCCAGGAAATGCTTTCGGCAAAACAGTCGATGTAGACCAAACACATTTCAGTAACAATAGTTAGCGATTACGTAAGGTAACCGGAGATGCTTTGTTTGGCAACAAAAATGATTCTTTGAATTTGAAAAACAAACCAAACGAACGTTACAATAAACGACCATAATACACAGAAAAGTAAGCCCTGTATTTGTCCAATATATTAAGATATACATCTATTACGATCTACGTCATATCCTAAGAAGCAAAATCGCAGAAACGTGTTTCATTAGTAAATTAACATTACATGTCTTTCGTGTCACAAAATTTAATCAAAATACTTCGTATCCTTACGAAATATATTTTGTAAATTAAAAAAAAATTTAGAATAGTTCATGCTGAAGGTTTGTTCAATTATACATGAATTGTACTGCATATATAATTTGTCAGCGTGAACTGTTCTAAACTTTTGTAAATGTCTAATTTCCACTTCCAATTGTTGATTTGGTACAAAAGATTATTGTAACGATAAATGTTCAATAATCTAAATATAAATCCCTGTACTCACACACATACCCATGGACATACATTATCTAAAACCCACTCTTCTGAAGGCGAATTGGGAAAGAATTCACTGTTATTTGAGGCGAATCATTTAGAAAGGTAATAAATAGTATTATTAGCAGGTTTGTTTAGAACAAAAACCAACGATGCAGATGTCACGAAATTTCGATAGAGCAAGCTCATATATACAAATGAAACGAATTCCAATGAAACTCCGCCATTTCCGCCATTATAAAACAAATATTTTTTAGGTCTCCATGGCGTCGATTATCTTACGCAGTTTAAACGAGTCTTTCAAGCGACTGTGGAAAAATATATTTTTCATGCTTTTTGAAATAAGTTATATGCTACTGGTCTCCTGTTTACAAAAACATTAGTATACATTAGAATTTGAAGGGTTATTACTTAACCTAGACCGCGTCGCTTAGTAGAATTCCCATAAGGAAGCGGTGGGTCAGTTGAGTTTTTCACTAGAACCTCGGCCCCGTTTCAGCCAGTAATGGAAATGGGATGGGAAACACTAGGACACCGGATAGTATGCGTTCGTGGATAATACTGTCTCAGAATTCACTTACATGACCCAGGGAAACCTCGGAAAGCCTGAGCCAGGACAGACATTCCGAAGAATGGAACCCTACAGATTGAAAAAATAAACGATCTACCCTTACGGGAAAATAGAAAAATCATAGGTCAAATTAGCCTGGCCTGACCGGCTTATAAGAGCTCTAATCTCTTATTTCTCTGGTCTGTTAACCTGATTGACACTAGTTGGCATAAGCTGCTAGACATCAATCAAGGTAACCCCAACGGCGAAGTTTTCCACAAGAATGAATATTTGCGACACCGTACAGGTACACGGATTTTAGGGAATTCTCCCACGGACTGGAATATTTTCACGGACTGAGAATATTTTGACGGACTGAGAATATTTTGACGGCTCAACCTCGGTTTGATTGCTTCTCTGGCGGACTGGTAATTCTTTTCTCGGCTGACTTTCTTCACGGATGGAGTTCGACTCTAAATAACCAATTTTGTGCGAGCATCCTCTATATATAAGGTTCCCTTTCTTTGTGTGTTTCTCCGGAGTGTGTTCGTACGCAATGATGAGCACGTGGGGGAAGACAATTTAGAACTCCACTTGCACTGCCACAGATGCCTCTTTCAGGAATTAAAGCGACCTAACATTTAATTATCAAATTACCAACGGTTGCTTCCCAGAAACTTCGTTACAACTTAACTAAATTTTTTTCAGGGTCATGACACTTTTATTTTTAAAAATGTCGGTGTATAATGTCATGTGTGTCCAAACATTTTCGAAAATTTAAGTTTCACATGTCTAAAATATTCAATACATCGAAAATTAACACCTACCATATATCGAATTTTTTCATTTTAACGGTCATACTCATAAAAACTTACAGGCGTGTATGCTTTCTTAATTTAAGTAATAAGAGCGTATGAATTAAAAGTAATCATGCTGGGATGTGTGTAGGTTTTTTGTAAGATAGTTCATCTATAAATACATTTTTATATACCACATTGTTTTCATCAGTTGTTTTGAATTGATCCACCAACCCGAATTAATTTTGTGATACGTCGGAAAATAACAACTCCATATTGCTTTCATACTCACATTCATAACAACCATTCTTATTAAAGTTAATTTACCATTTTATGTGCACAAATGTTGCGAGATAGGTTTTATTATCGACTTTAAGCTGCTCTGCGCATTTTCAGAGTACCACTAAAAGACATTTTTCCATTATGTGTTTCTGACGTAGATAAATGACATTCGCTCGGAACATAGATGCAGATCATACAGTTGATATTACAATGTACTAGCTGAACCGGTGGGTTACGCTCCACGCTTTTATGTTATCTCTCGCTAGATAGATACACAAGCACACACACACATACACACACACACAGATTATGAAACTATGTAAACACTGCCACTATGATAATCAATAAGTTCTGGAGCAATTTTTATTCTCTAAGTTTAGTCAACAAAAGGCGATTATTAATTAAAGACTGTCTAATTGCAAACAGTATAAATCTAAACCAGATGATATTTAATGTGTACACGTAGGTGAATACATCCTAGCTCATATTTCTTGCAATATAATACAAATAAAGCATTTTTATACAATTGTAAATAATTTTAAAATAAAAGTATATGCAAGATATATGAGATACTTGAGATATATGAAAACATATGTTCAATTTCTGCTCCTAATTGTGGATTTGGTTTAAAAGATTATTGTCAGAGTAAATTTTCTATAATCTTTTTTTTTCCATTTGTTCGTACTAAAGGAACCGCTTTCGCATTACTTCAGGGGGTGCGGGCGTCCCTTACACACTAACCATTCATGCAACATGCACCCTAACCATAACTAAGCGAAATGCGGTTGTCTCAGCGGAGGTTCGACAACGCGGACGATCGGACCGCATTTCACTGTGACCTTGACTGACAGCGCGTATTCGCACTGCCCCACCGAGGTTCCGTACTATAATCTAAATATAAGTGTCTGTGGTCATGTGAGAGATATATGAAAACAGCTTTCTCAAATTCAAACTAACAGAGGCGTCAAAAGCTATCGAATATCAGAAATTAATAGACACGTTTACACTAGGAATATCGGGGAATTTTACTTAAAATTTGTACTGAAGGTTGAGCAGATACTTTCCTTATCAGAGAATGAAATTTTAGATCCTTGTGTATATATAACAGGGTATCATTTACCAATATACATAATTTACTTGCATTTTCGAATACAACAGAAGTAATCACTTCATCCTTATTTCAAATAGAACATCCAAGATAATGTTATGTTTTTAAAAGTTCCATAAAAGATTGATGTTAAAACTGCAATTTAATTACTTTTAACAACTTGAACGTTTAATTATAGAGTTGTAAACCTATCAGTTCATGGAAATTTTGCTGCGGAAATAAATACTTTTTTTGTGCTCTATTAGTCCTTCTATCATCTCACGAAATTTCAACAGAATATTTTGAACAATTTTACAACTATATTAAATTAGTTTAAAAAAATATCAGAATTTGTAATTTTCATAGTTACAGTTCATGCATTTTCTATCATTTTCATGCCGCTTCAAACATTATAATCTGTATAATAATTAACTACAAAATTTGGGTCTTCTAGCCTGTTCTGACTCTAGTTAATTTTTCCATCATTTCATAGACCTTAAAATCTTGGATGGCTCAGTGGTAAGAAACGTCAGGCTTTGAATGTAATAGTCTAAGATTTTCAGAAATTTTTGTAATTCCATCGGTTGCCGCTACTGGATATCGGTCTCCATTTGTTATTGGGGATTCAATGAATGGCACTCCATATGTTACAGTCGCGCTAGAGGAGTAACAAGCCTCCATACGCGCACACACACCATACACCAGGCAGGAAAAGCATGGTTGTGCACGTACATGGTAACCCCTTATGAGAGTCCATCTTAGGTTTGCCTCACACCAGCTCGACAGCGGTATAAACGAGGAACGATTACGCTTACGATTACGACCTTCCGAGGTCGCTGCAACCCCTTGGTGTATACTTCTCTACCCTCTGGGCTAATCTGCGTTCTAATATTTTCTCTAAATATTGTGTTTAGAGGTATCTTCTTATTTGTTAATTGTTTCTCGCCTTGCTTGTTGTGATCACTTCGTTTACACTACTGATGTCTTTATTACGTTTCCACTGTATCGTGCTAGTGGTTGTAAGTATCTCATTTCAACTATTTCTGTTCTACTTTCATCGTCGTTTCGCATCACCCAACTTTCGTTTGCATGAAGGACAGTTGAATGGCCACAGTTTTATTTCGTTTTGCTGGCTGTTTTTTTCGCTATGTTCTACAAATGGTACCCTATACTTGCAGGAGAACTGTATCCTCTCTTTCGTATGAGATTGTGCATCCGACGTGCAGTGCACGCCGCTTATTGGAGTCACGGATAATGTTATCATTCGGGTATTATTATCACTTTCGCGAAGAATGAGCCGGACGTATAGGAAAAACGTTTATAGTAATCATAACTTCGGTTAATGTTATCAATTTTTCTTACTATTTTTTTGGTCTACGATCAGTAATCTTGTTTGCATGCATTTCTTTATTTGTATCTTTAAGCTCGAGTATTACCGGACCCTCTCTCTCTCGTAAGTTAATAACCTGCAGGGTGGTTGGGGGCAGCTAACTCAGGCCTATTCTAACACTTTGCAATGGCTGACGTAAAGAAGAGACGTGATCTTACCTTAAAGGATAAAATTAACCGTTTAGAACAAATTATAATTTGCCGAAAATAAGCCCGTGGAAGGCAGCAGCACAATTGAACATTTCGTAGCCACTTCTGAATAAAATTAAAAAAAAATGTTGAACAGAAGACGCAATAAAGAAAAACGACATTTTAAACGCTATAAGAAATCGCACTGGGAAAGACGATCAAGTGGAATCTGTATTGAACCTCTGGTTCGCTAAAGTCTGTCAACATGATGCAAGTGGAAGAACTTGCGACAAAACGAAGAATGTTTCCACCGTTTATTATTATCGACTATCGACCGGATATTATTGTCCGAATGTGATCACATTAAGCGACCTGCACTGTATTTGAAATGAGATTATTTTACGTTTAATATTAACTTTGTTCGTAATTGTGGTATTGTGCTGAGTTGGAATAATTCCTTTTGTACTATATTTTCAGATGGACTTACTATTATTTACTCATCGGCGAAGAGAAGTATTATTACTTTGGTAACTGCGCTAATTCCTTGCATTTAGCGGTTTTCTCTAGCGGAAACAGGGTTATATTATTGCAATTTAGTTCATAAGCATCAAGTAACATTATTATTAGCTAGTTTGTTGTTATTTCTATCGCAATGTACGTCGAGTTTCTTCGTTTTTCGTATAAAACTGTACTAATTGCTTGCATTTAGTGGTTTTCTATAGCGGAAACAGGGTTATTGTAACGTGCGATTTCGACGCACAGTGTATGTTGCTGATTTTGTTTCGGTTGAAGTGTGTAGTCAGCGCGCCTCGAGATTTTGAATTTAAACTTCTAGCTTCGCGCATGGGTCGCTTAAAAATATTCTTGTGATTTGAGAGGATTAGCAGTCTGATACCTGACAAGTGTGTACTAGATTTTTCACCGCGGTCCGTGTCGACCAAGGATTTATTCCTAATTTTGTTGAAAAGGTCTAGTTGAGGGAATTCTTTACCGTGTGGTGTTAGTGAGATCTTCCCTAGGTTTTTAACCAATTTATCACACCCTTGAAGAGGTCTTCTAGTGCCGATTTACATCTTTGGTGAGCTGCGGGAGTTTGATTCTTTCTTTTCTCTTTATTAAATCTCTTGAATTATGTAGGCAAAAAGAATTTAGTAGCTGCGAAGGCATCTGAACATCTACAAACAGTTCGGAGCTGCTGAGAAATCGAATATCGACAACCATTTACATCATGTTGGAAGTTTTATAATTACATCAAAGAATTCGGAAACAAATCGAGACGCTTTGTGGCCAGAAAATTGCAAGGTCAAGTTCAAACATGCGAGTGTGAGACCAGCTGCCAATACAGATGTGGAATTCTGCACCAAAAAGGTCTGTTTAAAATATTCCTTTATATTTTCGCACGTCAAGGATTTTGAAGGACATCCAGCATAATACGACCGCGTAATTTTTTCGTTGTACCGATTCAGATTATACAGTCATACCGAACAAATTTGTACAACTAATTATTTTATATATTTAATTCTTATTACAGTTTATAACTTTTGTAAACGGTCCGCATATTTCGAGGTTCTGATTTAATTTTTGTTATTGACGCAGAAATTCAATGAGGGAGGATTTTGCGTGAACTACTATAATTTTTTTTTATGCGCTTGTACCTCAATCACAGGTATTTATTCTAATTTACCTTATCGAGATCTCGTTAATCGTGAATTAGGCGTGTAACGTATTGAATTATTAATTTTGCGAGGCTAGTTAAGACTTCTGGTTACTACTTTATTATTGACGCATTATCGTTTTCCCCAGGTTTAAGTTAATCATTAGAAGTAAATTATTAAATCAGACAGGGACGTTTGTGGTCTGTTCTTTATTAGAAAGATATTAATATATATTTATAACTGTGACCAATTTGGGGTCGATAATTTTGAGATATTGATTTTATGTGGTCAAACATTTTTATATTTACCTGTAATTCAAATTACCATTTATTTATTATACTCGAAGATTACGTCAAGTATTTTGTTGTTTTATTGTGATTTAGAGTTATATGAAAGACTTTGGTGTTATCAGTAAGGTAAGTCCGCTTCCAGAAAGATTCCTGTTTATCTACGACATCTTCGAGAACAAGGGTTTAAATTTTAAACAGGTGGCGCCTAGGCTTATTTCGAACCAACCCTTCTTCGTCTGCAGTTAGTCGAACCCTTGCCTTCGATATCTGGACCTTACTGGTGTTGTCGTTATATATTTTTTTTTTGGTGTAGGAAAAATTATTTCCTTCACTGTGTCGCCGATCTTTAGCTGGGCGTCACATTATATTATTGCAATTTAGTTTATAAGCATCAGGTAACAGTATTATTAGCTAGCTTGTTGTAATTTCTATCGCAATGTACGTCGAGTTTCTTCGTTTTTCTTATAAAACCGTGCTTATTTCTTGCATTTAGTGGTTTTCTATAGCGGAAACAGGGCTATATTATTGCAATTTAGTTTATAAGCATCAAGAAACATTATTATTAGCTAGTTTGTTGTTATTTCTATCGCAATGTACGTCGAGTTTCTTCGTTTTTCGTATAAAACTGTACTAATTGCTTGCATTTAGTAGTTTTCTATAGCGGAAACAGGGTTATATTATTGCAATTTAGTTTATAAGCATCAGGTAACAGTATTATTAGCTAGTTTGTTGTTATTTCTATCGCAATGTACGTCGAGTTTCTTCGTTTTTCTTATAAAACCGTGCTTATTTCTTGCATTTAGTGGTTTTCTATAGCGGAAACAGGGCTATATTATTGCAATTTAGTTTATAAGCATCAGAAAACATATAATTAGCTAGTTTATTGTTAATGTGCATCATTTTCAGTACATTTGCAGGCTACTAACACTTGCAAATTTATTTCGACGTGTACTAAAGGTATTGCCTTTTACATTAACTGCCGTTTGTATTCCAGCATTCAGGTAAACCGCCCTTAACCACAGAAATGAACGAAATAGAATGGTTGTCGGTGTAGAAAATTACATTTATTTTTGAACTACCAGATCGGTTGATCGTGTTTCTACCTTAGCACTAAGGAGAAACACGTGGCAGAGAAGAGGCCGATGTCCAGCAGTGGGACAAAAAGGTTGTCAGTGATGATGACGAGATCGATTAAAGTACCCTTTAAATGTTAATCTAGAGAATTCGAAACAAATGTATACGATGATACGATACGACGAAGTAAAACGTCCTAGAACATTCCATGCTACGATTTTGTTAATTTATTGTTGTAAAAAATGATACCACATCTTTTTTCTTATGAACAATATTTGTGGCACTTCATTGTTCCAAATTTAATTACAAACGACCTAATAGTTCCTACGTTCTGGAGAGCACACCTCCCCTGCCCCGTATGCAGACCTATGTTTAGTAAAACAACATCTTTGGATTCTTGTAGATCCAAAACATGCATTTCCGGCATAATCGCAATACTGAACATTTTCGTAATCACAATTCACGATCATACAGTAAGTAAAAATTAGAATTGACGATATGTATCCCGAAAATTTACATAGTCTCCTTTTTGTTTGGTGTTGAGTGAAAGTGCGTCGCGATATACACCTCCGCTCAATTATATTCCTATTCTTAAGCCTAGATGCGTCAACAACCACAAGCACAAGCAATTCATATCACGTACAAGGCTTAGAGTCTGTAATTTACTGATTTATAGAATTGAATCTGTGCCCGAGATAGTGTATTGTACTCTAGTCCTTATTGCCAGTTCAATATTCGCTACAGCGACAGAAAATGGATTTAATGTGGCACGTTACCTTCGACAGGAATCAAATTATCTTTCGAGGGGAATTTTGTTTGTTGCCACCGCGTATATCCGCAATGATGTTGTGACGAATGCTCAGCCGAATTTCGCATAGATTCAGTTCGTTAGCGCTCGTTAATGGGAAAATAAAAACACCACACTGAAATAACTGACACAGATAACGAAGGAATGTAAACAGATCCCCGTTTACTTTACGTAAAGGTAAATTAAAGCGGTTGTTGTGAAAACAAGTAATTAAAATTCAACTCAGAAAGTAAATCAGAAATTTCAAAGCATATAAACGAACCTTTATATTCCTCTTTCTTATGTGTTCTTTGACTATAAGGGATAGACCAGACCGCAACACAGCAAAGAGAGCTGTTTAGAAAACGGAGGAAATAAATAGGATAGTAAAATGATAAGCAGAACCAAGCCCAATCCCATAAGCTTTCAAAACAATACCGATTATTATAAATAACAACTTTTGAAAAACAACTATCTACGCTTAAAATTACTATTTAGAAACGAAATCATCAAGCAACAAAGAAAAATACTAGTCTACTTTTCGAAAATAATCTACAATAAAAAATAAACACAAAATTTTTCACTAAAGTTTTGGACCGTTATATACCCACCCGGCTGTGGATAGCGGGCAGGGGATAGTAGAAGCACGGTCAACGCTTGTCCCTTGCACATGACACCAACGTGTACATCACACGCTTGTGTTTTTTTAAGCGCCTAACCAATTGCTTTCCGATAAGACATTTATTCTACTTTCACACCTGCTTTCGACACTATTAAATTAAAGCTTAACCTTGTTTGTTTGTTTGTTTGCTTTACCTTAGCGAAAAATATTTTTATACTGCTGCCACTTGGATAAACCCACTTACTTGTCACCCAGGATTACAGTAAACTAACTACAAAAACACCAAATAATATAGAAGAACAACTTGATACGCGATCAAGGTGTAACACACTAAACAATATAAAATTTTGAAATACCAACGCAGCATGTGCAATATTAATTGTATTGCTAGAATATCTCAGTTTTCCTTTACCTTTATAATTTTTTTGGTCACTACTATTATAAATTTTCTAAGCCTAATTATCCGAGCCGGTCATGGGTTAAAAGTTAGCGCGTTAGTCTTCTACGCTGAATGTCTGAGGTTCGATTCCTAGCACATCGAATTTTTAACCGCCGGTTTCCCTCGCAAGGCAATGTCAAACCAGCGAACGATTCTATCTAGTAAATCTCCTTTTGCATAGTTTACGATTCCCGGGGTTCGGAGCTCACGTTAAGCTGTAGGTTCCCTATATCTGTGGCACTTTAAATCCGCAGCACAGTCGTAGGAGAGAAGGTCGCTACGTCTCTTATTGTTTTCTATAAATAGAATTTTAACAAAACTATTTACATTAATGTATGTTTGCAGATTCTATAGCTTTCTACCGCTATCACCTACATATTGTGTATCGCACGAGTCGTGGTAGAAGTTGGCAGAGCGCTCATTTTCTGGGTAAAATGTCGATTATAAGTTTAGGTTACGTTCCCCAGTCTTACCACGCAGCGTATAAGAATCACGTGCTGCAACCCAACACACACAATTTGTTACGGGCCAATCGAGCCTTTTCGACGACCCACATACAGGTGGATGGAAAAAGGCCTGCAGCTTAGCTCAGAGGAGTAGGGGGAGTTCGTGACTTATGGGAGAAAATCTTTAGTTGTGTATAGGGCGAGTCAAAATAAGTGGGCGCCACCTTCCAAATCCAGCTGATTCTAGGTCCTCGTGGAAGGCCGAGAAGCCAACAGCTTACGGGAACGGGAACTTACCGGGATTGTACCTCCTCCTATATATTGAAAGCTTGCAAAATTCTTACACCAACAAGTACAAAAGACACAATAAGAGACAGTTAACTTTAAAACACATATAATGAAACGGTTAAAATATGACCATACAATGAAATGACAAGTTGCAACACAAAAAGTTTGAATTACATGATTTTAATTCTTGAACGTTCAGAAAACTCGCCGCCGTTGACGCACAATATTTATATTATAATGAATCTGTGTGGCCAATGGCGTAAAGTTTACAGGAAAAATACAGTACTAAAATCTTTAACTTCTACAAACAACAATAAATAAATGGCGATTGAAGATCGCTTTTAGGTTGCATAAAAAAAGTTCAATATCGCGAAATTTTGCAAGTTTGGGCGAGGAAAAAAAATGGTTTATTTTACACTGCACAAAACAAAACTGGTTCTTTACCTTGAAGTTCGAAGAAGGCAGGTACAACTCCGGCGATTTCCGGTTGCAGGGCCAAAAAAAAAAAGGAAGACAACGTCCTTCTGGGCAGAGTTGAAACGAGAGACGGGTCTCCTTGATGGTAAAACAAAATAGCCGTAGAGCGACGGAAGCTGGGCTTCGAAAATAACCCGCCTAACGGCGACCGGCCAATTCGCACGGAATTGCCTTTCCTGGGGATGAATCCAGTGATTCCTATTAAATCCGGCAGTAGCCGATGATCTGTTTATTACCCCTTGGTAAAACAGCGAGACGGAACACATATAACGGATACCCCTCTAAAAAAACCCAAAAGCCGCCCCTGCAGCACTTAACGTAATTACGGTTCCCGATTGATGGAGTTTTCGGGCAACCGTAGCCATCAGAGATCGAAAATTGACTGCCTTAAAAACGCAACGAGAATTTCCGTTCTCCAAAATCATTGCACCACATTCAGAAATGTTACGCAAAAGTTCTAGAACAAAAATTAACACGTGCGACTGCCGAGATCAACACTTCCGAAAATTTGGTCGGCAGAAAATCAGCCCACAAAGAGAACGTTCAAGGGGTTAACGAAACCGGCCTTTCATAACACAATTTTTAAGACAAAACAAAATAGCGAAAATGCTAACCCAAAATAAGACTGCAATTAAAATGACATTATTAATTCTGACGAAGCGGCAAACAAATTAAGAAATCAATTCATATAAAGCGGCACATTTTAAAATGAACATAACAAATTTTACATTGGCAAGTGGAGTCTTAATTCCAAAATCCTTCTCTGGAATTTCTGCCATCAGGATTTGACGTTGAACTGTACGTTCCCCGTACATTCATCTTAGTACTGAGGAGAAGCACGGGACAGTAAAGACGCTGTCGACGATGATCTCGCTAACTTGAGAGATTACAAAAAAGAGTTACCTAGTTGGGCCATTTTAACTGAATCGAATTAACAAACAATTATTGTAATTTCTGTTTGGTGTAATTTACAAGTTTTACTTATTTACGTATCTAATTCACTTTACCTAAAAGGTTGGCATTCTGCTACACAATTAAGAAAAAACTTGGAATTTGGAGAACTTTTATTTCAACACTAAAAATTGTGATTAAAGTGACGAAGAGCTGTAAAAATTGTAAAATTTGTTTTTTTTTTTAATATTTCGATGATGCCCATCAAGCTGTGCAACTGCTGAACGTGTGGCAAAGTAGGATTATTAACTGAAACTTGAGAATTCAGTTGCGATTCTATCCTTAATGCGGCTGGGAGTTCATTTACATGCTTAAATAATTTAGTTGTGTTTACATCTTCTAGCGGATATGAATCCACTAAAAATTTTGTGGTTTCCAAAATCATTAAACGACTGCTGCATTCGGCATTTTATGATATTTGTTTTGCATAAATATTCAGCCAAACTACTTATAACTTTGTTATTGAACGTGTCATATAATGTGGTAGACGCAGTAAAAAGATTTGTTAATAAATGTATGGTCAAAAGTGTTTCCCTTGAGGGATAGAGCTTCTCAAAGATTCTTTAAGAAGCGCCTAAATGTAGGCAATTCAATTTACTACCTACTATTTGTTTCCATAACAACGGAAATTACTAGAGGATAAATAAAGCCCTCTTTCTTACTTTTCAAATTTATCCTGTATTAATTGACGCAAGGGTGGGGATGGCTCAGTGGTAGGAGAGTCATGCTTTGGATGTAGTAGTTCAAATGCTTCGAATCTCTCCAGGGTCGGAAATTTTTCTAATTCCCTGGGTGATCGGTACTGGGTCCCGGCCTCCATTTGCCATTGGGGATCAAATTAATGGCACTCCTTTAATTACGGTCGCATTACAGGAGTAACACTATCATAAACAAAAACATTCCACTCACACCAGACAAGCCAAGCACAGTTTCGTACCAACACCGTAACCCGCAGAGTCGGGCCCTGTTGCATACCACAAATTAGGTTAGCTTTGCCTCACACCGCCTCGACACTGCGCAAGCGGTACAAACGAGGATCATAATAATGAATTAATTAACTAATTTCCGTCGTTATGGTAACAAATAGTACGTAGTAAATCGAGTTGCTTACACTTAGGCGCTTCTTAAAGAATCCTTGAGAAGCTCTATCCCTGAAAGGAAACACTTTTGACATACATTTATTAACAAAAAATATTTGTTTTCATTTATACTTTAAGCCCTGGAAGTTTGTCCCTGCAATTCATTAACACCCTGTATAAATAATCTGACTGTTATCGATCATACCATACAACATTTTATGTAGATTTCGAGTCTGTAAATAAATTTGTAGGCTTCCAGAATATTGATTTCAAGCTTGTTTTTCTCTTAACAGACCTAGAACAGAATCCGCATGATCTGGAGATTTAACTCAATGAACTTATTCTTTTAAGATTTAAAGTAACATACATTTTCGTGAAGCTATTGGATCTATAAATCTGGTTGACTAATTCGCAGTACTTCGTTTCGGTTATAAAATCAAGATTTCTTTTTGAATAACTGATTATTTTCGAAAATAAACTTACTATGAAAGAAAAACAGTTTCTTGCCTATAACTTCTAAGTAAACCAATCAAACCATGTATTAGAGGGAAACTAGAAAATAAATGAAAAAGTAACCAGCTGTAAAAATAGTGTCAGAATTGCATTGCGTTTTATTGATATTAAACAAATTATTCTCAAAAAATAATAACAGAATGTATCGGATTTGTATTTATGGACAATAAAAATATGTTAGTCGCGGTTTTACAAAGGTAAACTCCGAATTGGTCAAGAAAACCAAACAAGAAGATGATATTACATGCTTGATGCATCCGCTTACATAAATTGTATTCGCCCCGTTGCACAACTACTCAGAACTGCAACGCAAAAGCATTTCCGAGCCATTTTCCTTAACTGCCTAACGGGTGGAATGTTAAGCATCGCAGGAATTTCAGTTTCTAGAATGGAGCATACGTTCAGGTGGTTGTTACATCACAGAATAAGTGAATTATATCCTTTATTTATCTTCAATCCTACCTTAGATTTTATGTTTATTAGTCTTTATCTGGTCTTCTCAATCATTCTTCCATTTATCCCCTACTTCCTCGCCCGTGTGTTCAACTTCCTCGATCTTTATTACTTCAACGATATCCCTATGTTTTCACAACGTTATTTGACATTTTTGCTTTCGCTTCTATTTCTCTTCTCGTTCTACTTATCAACTCAAGTTCTGTACTTCTTTCTCATTTTCTGCTTCTCTAACGTCTTTTTCACCTTCTCGTCTACTTTAAATTTTTATTTTATTGTTTGCTCTCTTCGTCTTCGTTCGCCCTATTTACTTCCACTTCTATTTCTCCTGTATATGTTTTCTACATCATCAGTTAAATACTCTTCCTCTTGCTTCTAGTTAATATTTCGTATTTCTTTCTCTCTATATTTCTTTAAATGATTTAATCGATTTCCTCTCTATCCTTCCCTTCTTCCTTTCCTGTTATTAAACTGTGTAAAATTTCGTCTTTATGTTTCTACTTTTGCAAGTGTATTTCTCTTTTTCCTGTTCCTTTCTTCTGTTGTTCAGCGTTCATGCCAGTCCACGCTCTGACGTTTCTGAGCCACGATAGTCGTTTTCGGCCAACACCTCTTTTTCTTTCTATTTTTCCTTAGATTATAAGCTGCAATAGACTATATTTGTTATTTCTTAGAATGTGTCCAAAATATGACGTTTTTCTCATTTTGATGGTATTTAATAGCTCTCTTTCTCTATCAATTCTACGTAATACTTCGACATTGCTTACTCTTTCAACCCACGGTATTTTTAACATTCTTCTAAAGATCCACATCTCGAATGCTTCAATTTTCCTTATTATACCTTTCTTTAGGGTCCACGCTTCAACACCATACAACAGAATAGACCACACATAACACTTGACAAATTTTATGCGGATGGATAGATTTAGGCCTTTATTACATAGCATGCTTTTGAATTTTATAAATGCATTTCTTGCAATTTCGATTCTTACTTTTATTTCATCATCCGGGTCTAACTCTGTGTTTATCCAACAACCTAAGTATTTGTATTTGGTGACTTACTCAATTGATGTATTGTTTACTATTAGTTGACCAACAGGGTCTTTGCTAATGACCATAAACTTTGTTTTCTTAATATTCATACTCAATCCCTATTCCTTTAACACCCTATAACTATTTTCCTGTCTTTTCTCGGGTTTTTTTTTATTATACTTCTGCTATTTCTCTCTTTTTCCATTCACCTTCTCTTACTACTTTACAAATCTTATTTTCCCGTACATGTTTTCTTTCATCTTCGCCGCCCTGCATACCTGGTACTTGATGTTATGGTTTCTCTTCCTTTACTACTTGTACCCTCTTGCACCTATCCGTCTCATTTGGTTTCAGTATTTCAATTGTACTCCTTGTTATACTTCCGTAAAGTTTACTCTCTCTCTCTCTCTTCTCCACCTCCATTGCTACGTTCCCTGATGCAATTTCCATACTCTACCAATTTTCCTGTTTTTCTACGCTTGTACTTCTCCTGCACTTTTTTTTGTATTGCCGCTCTTATTACGCTTTTTTATTTCTGTTTTGGTCACAGGTACTAATTCATCTTCTGTTTTTCGTTTCTTCAAGCCATCTCTCATCCAGCATCTGAATGCGTCTTACATGTATTCATTCCCCGAACGTATATTGTCCCAGTATCTGCTGTTTCGTTCTTATTTTTGCTGCGACTCCCTCTATGTTGCTACTTTTCTTACTTTCCATTTCTCCTTTGTGGATGCCTTCTTTCTGATCATACTTCCTCTGTCCCTCTACCTTCTGTATACTATTTAACAGTTACCTCTCTTAATTCCTCTCCCAGTTTTCTCCGTTGATATTATACGTATCGTCTTTAAATAAAAGTTGGCAGTGTTCTTCGGTAAATTATAGTTGACTAAATATTATTTTAATTTTATTGTTCCTATTACGTAAGTGAAGCTTAAGTTCGGATAGTACGAGTATTACTTTGTTTTCTAGATTTTCTAATGTATTGTAAAAGTTTCAAAGTTAATTCCATTTTTATTTGTTTTAACGAGATGCTTAGCAGTTCTATTGAATAAAGACAAATGTTTGCAAAGTTTGCCGTTGAATGTTTTACAAAGAGCTTGAAATAAAATCCAAACGCTTAGTATTGATTCAACAAACCGTCTAAATTTAATAAATTCACTGCTATTTATTTAAAGCTTTGATACAAAATAAGTTGACAAAAACCCACTTGTTATTTACGTTTGCTGCATTTTTTTTAGTTTAAACTTAAACAGGACTGCCGACGAGACGGTTTAATTAATTGAGTACTTTTTCGAACCATTGTTATTCTTTAAATACGTTTTATTATTTTCATTTCAAATGCCCACGTTATTCATATGGTTTTTAACTAGTGTTACGTATTGAAACTCATCGAAGCGCTTTTCCTAACTTAACTGCGGTTGTAACTTCACATTCTTCTAACATTTTTAACGTTGAAATAAAAAAGAAGTAGGATAAACACTGCGGCGATGACAAGAGAAGGAGATGGAAGAGAATACGTGTTTAAAAGTACGGGAAGTTTTTGAGTAAAAGAAGGCGCATCAAAAGAACCACTGGAAGGAAGACGAGAATAAAAGGTTCAGGAACAAGCAAATGCTTTAGAATATTGGAAATAACGAATTAGGAACAGGGAAGGAGAAAATATGAAGGGTAGTACAATGACAGCAAGAGAATAAGAAAGTGAAAATAATATAATTTGAAAAAACAAGGATAAAAAGATGACTGGAAATAAAAGAAAAAGAATATTCTTTAAGCATATCTTTTATTACATTTTAAAACTATACGTGAAGTAGCAGTTTCAAGCGCGTGGCGAACTAAATTAAAAATTTATTTCAAGGCACTTTTTGAAATGGTTAAGAAAAAATATTTTATTACCACTTACATATTTAATAGTAAAAGGTATTACTTTAGAAAACTTATAGGAAAACAATTGCTCAAATTGGCGGAAGGTAAACTATACAATACGGGAACAAACTCTAACCATCTATCAAGCTTCAAAACTGTAATCTTTGCAATACCATAATTACAAAAAGAAATATGTCGCAGGAAGGTATTCGCTTAAAACCACTGATTTAGTATCACTTATACTTAATTTTAGTTAAGTAACTACATGTTATGATTACGTTTCGTTTTTATTATACAGTGCACGCCGCTTGTTGTAACCACGGATAATGATATCATTCGGGTAATGTTATCACTTCCGCGAAGAACGAGCCGGACGTATAAGACTGCACAGAAAAAAACATGGTTTATAGTAATAAGGACTTCAATCTTTTTTTGTTAGAATTGGTTTCGTCGACGAGGAATTACCTTATTTGCATGCATTTTATTTATTTCTTTTTAAGCTCGAATGGTTCGGACCGCTCTCTCTCTCTCGAAGTTAGCAGCGTGCCGGCTGGTTGGGAGCAGCTAACTCGTTTGTATTCTAACAATTTGCAATGCCTGACAGTAAAAAAGAGACGTGATCTTAACTTGAAAGAAAAAAATTAACAGTTTAGAACAGATAATAAGTTGTCGAAGCTAGGTCAGCGAAATGCAGCAGTACATTTAAACATTTTACAACCCAATCTGTATTGAAGCTCTGGTTCGCTAATGTCCGTGAAGATGATACACGTGTAGATGGCCCCTTGATGCGTCAGAAAGTGGAACTTACAAAGAAACGAAAAAGGAAAAGAACATTTTGTTGCAACGGAAGAATGGTTGAGTCCCGATGTGATCACATTAAGCGGCGTGCACTGTATTTTAATTACACTAATGCATAGCTTCAGTTATAATACAGTGTGTCCCATCCCAATTGCAGAATACTTCACCAGAATAATCTTTGATCAAAAACAAGCAAAAAGCCCTGATAAATATATGCAGTCGATTCCGGTTAACTGGGCCACTGGTTAATCGGGGCTTTTCTAAATTATGAACAATAATCTTGGCACTTTTATAGAAATTGTTATAAGTGAAGTTGGCAGCCTCATTTGGAAAAATCTGTTGAAATTCTGTGAAACGAGTTTGAAATGAAATCTTTGTACCATTATGAAAATATGATTCTAATATGAAAATTTTATGTTCCACTATTAACATCATTTAATTCATAGTATTTAATGGCTTTTGCTGTAATCAATTAATTAAATAAATCACCAAAAAAAATTGAAATGTAAACAGTCAATTATTAATGTATTACTATTATAGGACTCTCACAGGCCTTGTAGGCCCATCGCTTTGGTGTGAGGCAAAACTAAGCTAGTCTGTACTATACGCACAACAGGACTCGACTCTGCGAGTTACCACGTGTTGGTGCTATCGTAACACGAGGAAGGCCATTAATTTGATCCCCAATGGCAAATGGAGACCGGGACCCAGTACCGAACAGGGCAGCATTTCTACTATTGTGTCCAAAGCTTGGCTCCCTTACCACTGAGCCATCCTCGCCCTCCAATTATTAATATATGACAGTTAGAAATATTTATAATGTTTACGTCTTTTAATTACAGATTAATCTAAGATAAGACTTTAAAATTCCAAGGGTGTCTTTGACTTGGGTTTTTATTACTCTCGCGGTAGAAGGTCAATTATTAAGACACATTTTTCTTCCAAACGGGCTAACAGGAGTTGCATACCTTCAATTCCTAGGAATCGAATTGGTAGCAATATGTGATGACATTTCGTTACAAACTAAATGCATAGTTTATGTACGATGGAGCACCCGCACGTTATTTCCTAAAAATAAGAAATTGCTTAAGCGAAACATTCAGCAATAACTGGATTGGACGAGGTGGTCCTGTACCATGGCCGTCTCGTTCGCCAGATCTAAATCCGCATGATTTCTGCATGTGGGGTTATCTTAAACAACTGCTTTAGTTTGAACCTATTCACGACTTAGATTATTTATGACATAAAGTCAACAATGATTTTAATCAAGTCAGACAAGGGGATTTATAAACGAATACGAAGTCCTTCTAGGAAAAGAATTAGCGCATGTGCTGAAGCAATTTGTAGCCATATAGGACATCTTTTGTAAAAGATTTTTTAGTTAGTCATTTATTGCTTGTGAACTTATTAATCTCAGAAACCATGCATTTGCGAATATGTTTATTAGGACTTTTTCGCTTGTTTTTGACCCATAATGTCCTGGTGAAGTATTATGCAATCAAGGTGGGACGCCCTGTATATGACTACCATCTACAAATTAATTTATTTGAAATTAAATATAAAATAGATTATATGACAATATTCGACGGCAACTGTAGCATAAACTGCATGTTTGAATCGAGCAACTGTATTGTGGTTTGGAATTTATTTCAAATGAATTCGTGAAACGTTTACGAGGAAGCTCTATCCTGGCTTAAATATATTTAATAGAACTGCCAAAAGGCATTCCCCTACAAAAATTAGGTATATAAAAGTAATTATATTCTTAAATTGGCGAAATAAAAATTCTACACAAAAGAGAAAATCCCCAATTACTCTAATTAGATATTTGTTTGTGACTGTATAAAATAAATATGTTACAAGAATTGATTTGCCGAAGAACGCTGATGAATTATCGAAATACAATTATTAGTTCTAATTTCGATTCCATATAACTTCGATCTTACTCAATATCGATTACAACTACTTTGAATTACATTCAATTCCAACATACAATTTTTATGCATCCAAAATTTTATGAGCTTAAACTGTAGTTACAATACTGAGCGTTAAGAATTTATTCTTATAAAGTATTGGGGAACCTCTGTAAGCAAACTTTAGCATTACATATGTATTCAATAGAACTATTTAGTCATTTCGTTGGTGTAATTATATCAAGAACGATTAAAATTAAACTTTGTGAAATAGAAACTCTACAAAACAATGCGACACTATAAGCCCGAGCACAGAAGCCGTAGGGACTTTCATGCCTGTAACACTATTATATAATATAGCATGCAAGATAAATAACGGGTTATGCATAATAGAAGAACGGAAAAGCATTATTATTTAAAGGTTTCCTTTGTAGTTGATGGTAAATACAATTAATCTTGCAATGCCTCCCAGGAACAATTCCAACGTATTCTATCCAACGCTCTTTTATGTTATATTCCTGTAATATCAAATGTTAGCTTTTAACCTGACTAAATGATACCATCTTGTTTACAATCGCACTCCAATTGATGTTATACATCATTAAACCAAATGGTTTCACGCAAAATACTAGTCGCTCTATTAACTTCTTCTATTGACCTTAGAATATTCTGCGATGAAATAAATAAGCGAGTGTGATAAACTGTAAGTCATGCAGTGCTAAATAGGCGTAGAATGCAATTTCGAAAATATTTTTCAATATTTAAATATTCAGTAATCGAAGATTGATCAATAGTAACTCTTTTTTGATGGGCGTATCAAATGATCTCCACCTACATACGACATAATGTTGGGAACTATATAGTTCGCGCTGAAAAGAAAGAGAAATGCAACTTGTATACATCATCATCTGTAGGATCTTGTTTGAAGTCAAAACAAATATAACAAGAAGGCAAAAATGTTCACAGACTTAATCCTAACAGATTTACGTCGTTCCTGCAAATCTTAACAGCTTATCCAACACAACAACTAGATTTAGTTCTACTTGAAAGGTTTCGGGGATTTCAAAACATCTAACATGTTATCCCTTTCCTTATGTTTAACATTCTAGGTTCGTGCAGAACAGCATTTCCTGAATATACGTGGCATACATAACAGCTAGACATATTTATGTGTGCATCGACGAAGCTCCAGGTGGTATCCGTGGGATGAGTTACAAGAGTATCTTGAAAATATGTATAAGGACGCTTTCCGAAGAAATCAGCCGCACATTTGTGCCAGAATACGCTGTGAAATAGGTGGTGTAGCCGTAGGAAATATTCCATGAAAATCATAAAGCGGATGTAGGTTCTACTTAATATTGGATATTGGCAACTAATGCTTTTTCTATAGGGCTGACGCCTTTTTGATTGGCCTTAGTTAACTCAGGAGGCTCTTCGAAATTGTCAGCCTAAACCAAGAATGATCGATGCTGTAGTAACACAGCGCAATATAAGGCAAACACATATCACTTTGCATATACTAAACTTGTGTACACATTAGCAACTCCAACGTTATGCGCATGCACAAGAACGGATATTTACTACATCTGTGTATTATAAAACTTACTATGTAGTTTTCAAAATGTAAAATAGCCACCCGTAACTATACAGGGTGTCTCATTTTTGATGTTTTTGCAGGGTATCTCGGAAACCATGACAGATATCAAAAAACTAACTAAGCAGTCTCGGGCTCTTTTTTTGAGAAAATAACAATAGCGCAAACAGATCTTTGCTATGGCGATCGGTTAGGGA
>JABXWE010008507.1:0-50173 GCA_014611495.1 Limonius californicus | reverse complement strand
ATTTCGATTCTCGATTCTAGAATCGGATTTCGATTCTCGGTTCTAGAATCGGATTTCGATTCTCGATTCTAGAATCGGATTTCGATTCTCGATTCTACAATAATCGTTTTTTGGTTCTAGAATCTAGAACAGTTTCCCAATTCTAAAATCAAGAATCTTTTGTCTTCTATTGAAACAAGAATGGTTTGCGATTCCAAGATGGAAAATAGTTTCCAAATTCACATCTTTAGAATTGAAAAATAAATTGATAGGAGAAGTGAGATTAGTGTCTTCCAATTTCAGAATTATAAAAGTCTTCCAACCTATAATCGGTATTTATTTTACGATTTTCTTCTATTATAAATATATGTATTACATATTTGGCAGTAGCATCTGAAATGTATAATCTACACATTTTATTTTATTTTTTATTTATGTTCATGACAAATTGCTTAAGCTGTTTTGATTGTTTAACTCATCTACGCATTTTCCCATATTATGATATTACTTGCAGGAAATATTTATTCCTCAGTTGCTAATTTTGTAGTTAAATATGAATTCTGAATTTAGTTCCCTAGTTGCAGGTTTACTATATACCTTTTTTACAACAAGACTTCCTACTTAAGTACTTTAACTGTAAGTGGGGTAAACGTAATCCAAATTCTTTACGCCGCGCCGCCGCTCCGGCCGCCGTTTACGCCTAAATCAAGCCTTCTTGGAAATCGTAAAGCCCTCAAATCTTGTTGCAAAGTAATATTTGAAGACGACATACGCCCGACAGGTGTGCTTAAATAGCACAGTACTTTGGCCTGTAGACAAGTCATCCACACACAGACACACACACACACACAAAACGTTTATTTCCGCTAAAATCTAGATTTCGAAAATTTTCATAAATCAATACTTCACTATTATACAGAAGGTATATGGGAAAGTAAAAACAGTAGGATAGCCCACGGGTTCTACTATTTAATTTTCCTGAGTTCGCTCCTAATTGAATGCATTATAAAAGATTATTGGGGCGCTACTAGGCTATGTCTATTATTATTACTGTACAGTGAATATATTCTCGATTCTAGAATCGGATTTCGATTCTCGATTCTAGAATCGGATTTCGATTCTCGATTCTAGAATCGGATTTCGATTCCCGATTCTAGAATCGGATTTCGATTCTAGAATCGAGAATCGGTTTTAACGACGCTTCAGAACCGATTCTTAAAGCTAAAGAACCGATTCCGATTCTAGACTCGGAATCGTTTGACAGCACTATGAAAACGTATAAATACACTAAATAGCACAGATCAGTAATCGCGTACATATACAGTGCCCGTCAAAAGTATGGAACGTAACAAATAAAACTCAAAGAAATGTTTTCTGTAAAAATCCAGAAACACATTGATTTTCTTTTTTAAAAATGCTCATTTGTGTGTCAAAATCATTTTCCGACATTCATTGTTTTTAAGTGATGAGGTCATCGGAATTTTTTTAAATAGCTTATCTTTCCGTGATTTTGATAGATCCGTCTCTTCTCTAAATGGCAGTATAAACATTTTGACAACTTACAAGAAAATTTGCGAGAAATAAATCCTTGAATGTTTAGAACAAATTTTATTAGAACGCAAGAAAGAAACTGAAACTTTAATTAATAACCAAAATAAACAATAATAAATAAACGGAAAAATAAAATTTTAAAATGGGAAAACAAGTATGTATCAAAGTAAATCCTCAAAGTTCCACTCATTCACGTCTTGACAGTAAGCAAGTCATCCACAAATACTAACACATTATGAATGACATCTTCTGCAATTCTCTGAATTTCCTGTTTAATGGGATTTTTCAAATCTTCCACGTTTTGTGGTCTAGTAAAATAAATTCTTAAATTTAAATAGCCCCCAAAAAAGTAGCCGAGGGGTGTAAGGGCAGGAGACCTAGGAACTTTAGGAAAAGTTATTTATTTATATAAGAAAAAATAGTTTACAGTGTGTTTGTAAATTATATTAAAATGCAATATTGTTTTAATGTTGTTTATTGTATGTTACTTCCTAAAGCACAGAACAATACAAAGCCCTACGTCACATTTTTTGCAATGGTACTTAGAGTATTGCCTTTTTTTTACCAAGTGGAGTGTGTTTACACGCGTGGTATAATTTCTAAGATACTTTTTTACCACCAGGAACAAAAGGTATCAGTTGAGGGCAATGTCTAGCGGCTAAACTTGTAGGAACATCTTTTGTGATTGTTTCTTTCTCTCAAAATAGGGGTTCCTTCTGGTAAATACTTCTGAATTAACTGCCGTATAAGTTCCAGTTAGAAGTACGCTAATGAAATAGTTTATGTACTTTATACATTGAATGAGCATTTATGTCAATCGAGTAGATGAAAACTACCTTCTTGTATCACTTCGTGGTTTTTCGAAGACACTCAACGCAATTTAGTAACATGTCTATTTTATGCATCGAACCCATATTATCAGAATAGTCTCTAACATATAAGTTTTTGATGCGTTATCCAGTTGAACGACTTTCTTTTTCCTGGCTCTCCATTTTATCTTCAGGTAATGTTGTTAACATTAGTACCACACGTGTGTCTAGCCAATTGGTCACCCTCATGTGATTTGTATGTTTACTGGCAGTATTGCCATACCTTTACGATTACTTCTAACTGTGCCATATAAACTGGTTCTGAGATCATGCGGTTATTATATCAGAGTAGGACTTGTATATTAATCATCCATGTATATACGATGCCCTTTTCCTAAATACAGTCGTATAAGTTGACACGAGCTTAAATGGAATTATTGTGACACATAAACGACGGCATGTCCTAGCGTAGCTCAGAGAAGGTGGGGGGGGGTTCCTTTTGTAAAATACACCGCGCTTAAATCTAATCCAATTCGGGATAAAGTCGTAATAAGTGAGGGCACCAACGGGAATATCACTAGATCCGGCACTAATCAAGCTCCACGTTACTTTGAACGGCTAATCCGAAACGTGTGCGTGATGGGACTTACCTTTTCACGCGATTGTTCGTAATAAAAAAAACGGTGAATATACTAGCCTCGTAAACAAAGGGGTGCAACAATCACTCTCGGATGTCCTTACAGGAACCCGTACATTACTTTTAACTTTTAACAGAGATCAAAATAAAATAAGAGTTGAGTTTAAAAAGGCATTTAATTAAATTAAGACGGAAAAAGAACACGCAAAATGGTTAAATGATTATAATTTGGTAACGAACAAAGATTATTTATGTATTATTTATTATAACATTATTTTAAAAACACACAGTTTGAAGCGAACCATCTTAGGATTAAACAAAGTCACGCACAGGTGATCCCAAAACAATTAAATCTCAGCTAATTCATAAAAAAGATACTGTAGAAAGGCCTTGTACACGCAGTGTTTCTTATGCCGCTATAGTCTTAAGGTTTTGAAAATTCACGTCTTTCGATGAAAAATTTGCCCTTCAGGGGGGTGTAAAGCTTGAGTCAGTCCCTGAGTGTAGTGGTGGGGTTGTTACGGTTGCTCTTCTCTCGACAGCACTTGTTTTCGACAGATTCTTCCATTTTGCGTCATACGACGAAATTTCCCAAATCAGTACTTTAAGCGATATTTTCGGGATTTTTGGGAAACCGAATATTCCCCTTTTGCGGACCTACGGTAAATGGTACCGCAGAAAGCCAAAGTAATTACCTATTCGTAAAGGACACTGATTCGGACGTCCGAAGGTAATTTTAAAATCTGCGTAGCACTCAGGTCGAGAACTGGTGGCTGATTTTTTCTTTTCCCCGTGCTTCACAGTGGGCTCGAGTTAATGCTGTGTCTGCAGAAAATTAATTAAAAGTTGCGCATACAGAGTGCGTTCCATAATAGCGGCCGAACGACACGAAGTGTTATTACAATTGATCCAAAAATGCCCTCTCCTTCCGTAATTTTATTCGTAGCGCCCGTGTAAATTATAAAATTTAAATGTAGTTTGTTACTACATCTGCTAGAACGAAAGCCTTTACGCCAAATATATGTATTTTTGACTTTATGTACTCTTTAAACGATAGTAGCCTCATAAAATCAAAAATGTGTCAATGTACTGGTTCTGAAGTGGGATAAGGCTCTCTTGACATCTGATTCTTAAATTATTTAGGCCAACATCAAATTTGAACAGCTTATCTCCTACTGCTTTGTTTTCGTTGTTGCAAAAACGTAGTAGTCTCAGCACTATGAAATAGTACACGTAGTAGTACGCTCCTCCTCCTCATCCTAGGACTCAGTAGAAGGGGGTCTTTTGGTCAGTATTATCAAAACTTCAATTCCTTGTTCCTAGAGTTAGCATCGTAACTGCGAAGATAAATTACAATTCCCTGAAATCAGTTTCTGTACATCTATTCAATCTTGAAAATTTCTTTATATCTATTCTCTCAGTTACATATCGTAGTACCTTCATAAATACATGAAATGCATAATACATTCTAAATGTTTGTTCTAGAACACCTAACTATTAGTTTCAATTGCAATATCCTTTGTCATATCAGGAGTAAAAAGTATTTGAGAATAGTTAATTGAATTATTATGAAATTGCAAGTCAATTGGGTGAAAACCAGTGTTGTGGGTATCAAAAATGTGAACAATAGGACAAAGAACGAGCACTCCAACTGAGGATAGGCTGTTCGTTATCGCGCTTACTTTTCTCTTCCGTCCTTCAGTTGCTGGGATATTTTTAGTTGCAACCTATGTTTACATCCATGTTGGCATTATTTACAACTACTCAACTATTTATTCTTGATATCTTAGCTATTGTACCAGCTGAGATTCCTGTAACTAAGTCTACATCCAAGCCGACATTATTTCTAGTTGCGCAAGTGGGTTTCGTTGTTTTCTTACCATTTAATTTGCTTACCATTACCTTCTGCTGCTCTCGTCGGCATCGCTTTTGTTTCCGAAATATCTTCCGAATTTCTTTTATAACCACAATATCAGAATCGTTACTATAATTATCCTAAACTTCTTTAACCTCATCATCTGATGCATCAGATCCTGCTGTACTAATCAGTTGATAAATATTTAGCTTCCTGTGAAACCTACGAAGTACCACCACATAGCACGGATTAATGATCGAATTTTACCCCGCACACTTATAACCATTCGAAATCTAAGATAGTCACGCATCATTTCCTACGGTTAAGGTCTCCGTACGTATAAATGCTGTTATAGCACACATTTGTACATTCCCGAACGTATCTGTAGATATAGTATATAGATGAGGCAAATACAAAACGTATATATTATACAGACAGCAGTTAAAGGGTTAAAGAATTATGAGTAGTGAGCCAATTTTTCTTTCTATTAGGGGTTCGCCGAAATGGAAACAGGCACGTGCAAATGGTTAGGAACACAATATGACTGCGATGATATTTTATCTTACACGCTAACTAGTGAAGGATGGTGTCGTACTTTCAATATGTTAGATTTTGAAGATGTTTATGTAGATGTCGAGTAAGTAAACAAAATATTCTCTTCATATTTTATTAAAATATTTTAGAGAAATCTTGGAAAACCGATCTGTGAAGAACACAAAAGCCAAAATGTGGTCTTTAGAAGGCGGTTACCCAGACGGTGCTGGATTAAACGATGCTTTTCCACGAAGAACCATACTTTCCGGTTCGAAAGCAGGATTCGAAATGTCCTTAAGCGTTAATGAAGATGATTTGGATTATGTTTGTTCGGAATTGCAAGGATTCAAGGTACTTTTTTTCTAAATAAAGCGATTTGTTCTAAGCTAATCGGTTGCAGGTTACTCTTCATCATCCAGCTGAGGAACCAGATATGGATAAACATTTTCGAGTACCTTTGAATCAAGCAGTTATTGTGGGGATTCGCCCAAGGATGATAACTACGGCTGCCGAAATCCAACGTTATAAGCCAGAGGAAAGACAATGCTATTTGCCAAATGAGAAGATATTGAGCACGTTTAAAATTTACACCCAGCAAAATTGTATAACAGAATGCCTTACCAATTACACTCTGGCACTATGTGGATGTGTCCCATTTTATAGGTCATGTACGTAATAGTTATTCTTACAAAAAATCATTTCAGTTGGTATTAATTAGTGATAAAACATAAGACATGTCATTGTTAGTCAAATTCTTTTTATTTAAAAAAGCACAACAATTCAATGTTTAGCTCTTTATTATCAACTCTTTCACAAGGCGTGGTATATCCAAAATAGAAATACAGAGCCTCCCAAATATACCCATTTCTTAAATTATTTTGTTTTATACAAAGAAATCAGCTTATGTTACTGGACTATTACCCTGCAGCACTGAAAAACGATAGAGGTTCTACAGTTTTGATTCGAATCATGGTAAACCGTAACAGGATTGCTGATTCTAAAACGTGGAATTTTTTATCAATAATCCATTCTTTTAGGGACGGGATTGGGTTATAAATATACGAAATTTTTAAACTATAGAAACTATAAAAAACAAATGTTCTATAGTCATGGTTATTGTTGCATCTACTACACATCATAATACCTTCGCATTTAGTTATCTACAGTTTTAATTTGTTGCTGATCAATAGTTCGCCATCGATAGTAATCAATAACCGATTGGACCATATATTACTAATTTCGTTTCTGCCAAAAAATAACCACTCACAGACACAATAATTTACAACATTCTACTATCAAAACTTCCACCATGCTGCACACAGCTTTATTGCCATTGAAAAGAATTAAAATCTTCTACCTTAATAGAAAAAATCCACATTTTTGAAAACTTTCGCAATATCAAAAATAAATTGTGTTATGTTTGTAGACAATGGTTCAGCCCATAATTGTGGTCCTGGTAGCAAATCATGCACGGAAGAGGCTAAAGGTTTGAAGCTGAAGTTCTCCCCAATACCATGCACATTTTTGAATGAAATGTTTTAGCATATTTTCTTGAAGATGATGTACTTTCAAAGATTAACAAAAGTGCAGTAACTGGCATTACAGAACAATGCAACTGCTTGCCAGCTTGTACGTCCTTGGAATTCGATTCCGAAACATCCCAAACTGATTGGGAATGGCGGAAAACCTTTTCAGCTGTATCGGATGTAAGCAGAGAAAAAGACTTTTTACTGCGGTATGAACATTATAAATCTATTCGTAAAATACATTAATATTTAAATTTTCAGTAAACATTTCACAAGACTTATTATTTACTACAAAGACATGCAGTTTATGACTTCAGAAAGACATGAACTGTATGGTGTCGTTGATTTTCTGGCAAACTGCGGCGGGCTGCTTGGACTATTTTGCGGCTTCTCCTTTACATCGTCAATAGAAATTCTTTATTATTTAACATTAAGGTTTGTTTGTAATTTAAAGAAGTTTGGACGAAGGGTTTGGTCGGGTGCACCCGAACTGATAGAAGCAGATGAACGCAGAAAAGATGGGAATCAAGTAATATAGGATAGATTAATATTTATAGTTTTTCAAATGACCAAGAAAATAAATATATATTTATAAATAAACAATAACACAGTTGTTTGCTGAACATTTACTTACTTTTATAAATTATTTCTTATGTCTTGAGGTAATATGATAAAGTTTCATTGCTGTTGGTTTGGGTATGTTATTAAAAACATTTTACATTCTTTATTTGCCACTTTGTTAAATACGTGACTTTTCTAAAATTAGTACACGTTGTATGTATTAACTTATTAAAGTAAGAAACAACCATGCATCGTTAATTTGTCCAGTGTAGTTGCAATGCATAGTAATTAATGATCATTTTATATCTAATTATTAACCATATGATGCAGTTACAACAAATTAAACTTAAATCATTTGCTTTGAAGTTAACTGTATTACATTTTCAAATTACGAACATGCATCTGGCTGTACATTCACGGATCAATTATCTTAAAAGCACTGGCATTTAAAATGGAAGTCAAAAATGCTTATTGCTTCTGAAGTACATTCTATCGCTAATTCAGTTGTAAAACGATCATAAAATGCTGTGCGATGTTAGAAAGAACCAGTGGTAGACATAGAGCTTCTCTGTAGGCGAGAGATATATTTAGAGAAATTGGTAGGGTTTAGTTATTATACAGAGGATGATTTATTTCAGCTAACAATAATAATATTTGTATATTGGTTTCAAATTAATTCATAACCGAGTTACAACTGCAGTCTTGTGTGTAATTAGCTGTTCATCTATAAGTTTTAAGAATGATCGAATTAAAAATTTCTAGCACCGAGTCATAAAATTTAGAGTTTCTGTATATTTTCCATATTCTACTAGAAGGTATCTTATATAAATATTTTTTTAATAAAATTTAAATATATACACGAAGGATCCGCTATTGAAAGTCTTTTAAGGAAATTGCTTCAGAAATATTTCAATTATAATGAAAACTATTCTTCAAAATGTAGAAATAATTCATACATATTTATCTTTGTATGTTAAATAAGCTACAGAAAATAAAATGTTTTCAGTATTAACATTCCACGGTAACAAGCCGAATTAAGAAATTGTGTTGCAGCACAAGATTTTAATACCCTGCGGAGGTTGGGGCCTCGAACGCAAGCCACAATCTACGTTTTGCCCAGAAAACGAGCGCTCTGTCAACTGAGCTACCACCACACACCTGCTGTATTTTTGGCAAGCAATGGGCATAAAAGAATATGTTTACAAAAATTATAGCAATATAATAATAATAATAATTTGTCAGATATTCAAATATAAACACTCAATTTTCATTTTCAATTTCAACATTCAATTATTGTCAGCTTGCTTGTGTTGGTGATTTTTATTTATTTGGGTAAATCAGAAATGTTCTAATTGCTCTTAATACTTCACTGGTAAGTATATAATATGCCCGAAAAATTAGTAATTTATTTTAAAATATCCTTTTCTTCTTCTGTGTATAGGCCAATGGCCTGTTATTTACCTACAATGGAGTAGGTTCTATGAGCCCTCTGTGCTCGTATTCCGGGCAGAAAGTTAGCATAACCCTTTGGACAGAGAAAAGAAGTTCCACTACATGATTTACAATTGTCAAAGATGTTTGTATGATAACCGGGACCGACGGTTTTATGCACGACCGGTTGCATATGGCATTATATTGGTCCACCCGACCAAGTACTGACCAGCGTGGATTGTGCTGGACTACGAATACCGTTTGACCGGCGTCCTCAGTGTTCCGCTATGCAACCGATTTTAAAATATGAAAATATTTATTTCTGTTTAGCCCAGAAAAGCTTTGATTGTATAAAGTAAATGTAATTTCTTCCTAATTACATATTGCCTACTCAAAGGTTCTGAAAAGAAAACGATAGAAAAAAAAAAGAAAGTATTAGGAAATGTTGGCAATTTTTTTTTAAATTTAAATGAATAATAATATATTGCTATGTAATTTTGTAATAAAATAATTATTAAACATAAATAAATTCATAAACTAAAATCCACGATGGCAACGCCCATAATAAAAATTAAATTAATTATTTATCAAACAAAGAATTTAAATTTTAATTTACATCAGCATATATTCTTATACGACATCTCAGGGTTCTAATAAAGATATTAATTTTTGTGGCTTCACCCAAGATAGTTATATAATTATAATTATGAATTAAACAAATAAATAACGAAAACACCTGTGAATTTATCTTTTAATTTCCAATGGTTATGAAACGCACTCTACGGCATAATTCCACTAAACTGCATACGTTTGCGTTATTTTGGTCTTGATGCTGGTATTTCAAATCCATGCGTCACTAGTTGAATACGTGATGACCGTTGAAGATGTTAACTGATCAGCTTCCTTCATAAATATGCTGACATCCAGGTTAAATCACTTCAATAATTTTACAGAAATGCATACAGTAATTCAGGTAAGTGAATTGACATTATTAATTAAGTAAGAAATCACTTTAACTAATTTTAATTCACTTTTGCAGAAACATTAGAAATAATTAAACACAAATTCCTTTTATAATCCTCAGGTAAGTTTTATTATTAATAATCACACAACACTATTAAACTTCGTTGACAATCGTATGTCTTTGAAATAAATGTAACCTCCAAAATTTTATATTAAAAACAGAACTTGGCCACGTACCAAAATTTGCGATAATCGGCCTAAACGGTTTACATTTTAATTTAAGAGCAATTAAAAACGCGTGCGTTCACTGCAAGCACTCACAAGAGACTAAAATTCAAAATCGGACCCAAAAATCATCTGCATTTTAAAAATGGACCAATGGCCTTCCAGAATCTTATCTTTTCAATCGACATATGATTTTAAATATATTAAAATTGCTTATTACAACATAAACAATTCATAATTCAACAACCTAATTTCAGAATTGTAATCTCTGAAAAATTACGAATCTTTTAAAATCAATTAGATAAATATCTGAAATAAAAAAATTACATGAGGTTAAATATGCAAATTTACACAAAATTCTGTTATTAAGTCTCAAAATTATAAAAAACAGTTACAAAACCCTTCATACAACTTAATTATAAACATTTATATTCTGTATATCTGCTAACAATATAATAATAAGTAATAATTAAATTATAACCTCAAAATCAATATTTTTTACCTAAATTTCATTATTTCTAAATTAACAACATAATTTAACTAAACAAATGTACTTCGAAACTTCCCTTATATACCACATAAACTATTTACTACAATAAATAAACCTTAATTCACAACTTAATTTAGATACAAACATATTTCTAATGGGTAAAATACAAAATTATAACAATTTACATTTCAGCGCTCCAATATTGCCTAGGATACCCCAAATTCATCGTCTACATGGAACATAGACGTCCCGATCACTATTCACTACCGAATATACACAAACATATCACTTTGATCACTAATAAGTCACATCGTAGGACATTCCGAAGATCGGAAACTACCTTTTATACTAATAAGGTTTACATTTATGAATTATAATAATAATTACCTTTCATATAGCATAGTTTTATGTCATAACAACAAGTTAATTAATCTCACTTTCAGGTACAATCTGGATTTTTACATCAAAAACAGTATCCTTTTAGTATGATTTATGTATTACGTAGCAAAAATAACATAATTGAAACATGACATAGAATAATAACATAATTTAGAGTAAATAACATAGCAATATATGTACATAATTTTTTAGAGAGTGGTGGTTTTTAGTCGTTGTTACTGCAATTTCTGGATCTGCGTATTTAATTAAGCAAACATATTCGAAATGGGTAACCTCACCTGTGGTGGCTACTTTCGCCATGACTGAAACGCCCATATGGCATATTCCTTCTCCCGCAGTAACCATTTGCCCGAAACTTAAAATAAATAAAACGGTTTTAAACTGTACTGATGTATTTTTCAAGAATTTATATAGGAAAAATACCGCGGAAGAAGAGTAATGTTGGAAACAGTTGTGCTATATGTCGGAATAATATAATTTTGTTACAGGGATAAATATTACAACTAGTTTTCTATGGTTTGCGATAATAATGAATCAATAGCGTTAACGAGACCGATATTTTCGATGAGTAAACATTCGATGATTTGCACGAAGTAAGTATAGGTATATTGATTTTTACAAGATATAATTTCATTAAACGTTGGAAGTGCTTTCTTTTTTATTATAATATTTGTTAATCAGATTATATCATGCTTTTGGCTACTATACAATGCTTTTATTGATTAGTTCATATTTTAGTTTTCGAACAGTTAGCAGCAGGACAGTTAGCTATCGTTATTAATACTTCAGCGTTAACCCTTTAACTGCTGTATTTCTTTTTTTTTATTAACAATTTATTTAGCAATCAGAATAATACATAATTCTATGAGCTAAAGTGCTGACGGCTACTAGATGGACTAGTAACATTTGGACATGAACAGGGAGATATCCAGTGATACCACCTGCATAAACTTAACCAGCAACATTAAAAAATTTTTTTAACTTAAATTAGTTCACTTGACCACAATTTTTTAAGTCTTTTGTTAATTACTGGTTCTAAAAGTTCTTCCATTAGCGGATTAGGATGGTTATTTATAACTGTATGATGTGTGATGGCTTTTTTACGGATAGCTTCTTGTACTGTTGGAACATGTAGGTCTGTGTGTAGTGTATAGTGTGTTACATACCAGGGAGCATCTGCAATTTGTCGGAGTATCTTGGATTGACACCTTTGGATGATTAATATATTTGATTTAGATGCACAACCCCATAGTTCGAGTCCGTAGGCCCATATTGGTTTAATCACTGCTTTATATATCAGAATTTTATTTTCCATAGATATCCGTGATTTTCTACCTATCAGCCACTGGAGTTCTCTTAGTTTGATTTCTACTTGCTTTTTCTTTTTTGTGATGTGTTGTTTCCATGTCAGTTTAGCATCTAAATGTAGTCCTAGATATATTACAGTTTGTGTTTGGGGTATCTGTATATTGTTTATTGTGACTACTGGGCATGTTTCTTTGCGGAGTGTGAATGTAATATGCGCAGATTTGTTCTCATTCACTTTTATTTTCCATTTTTCCAGCCATTGTTGGAGTCTGATTAGGTAGTTTTGTATAATGTTTGATGCTATTTGAGGATCTTGATGGCAGGATAGAATAGCCGTATCATCGGCAAATGTTCCTGTTATCGCATTTTGTGCCTTTGGTAAATCTGACGTGTACAAGACATACAGCAATGGTCCAAGGACGCTGCCTTGTGGCACTCCTGAGTTGATTGGAAAGTAGTCTGATTTTTCTTCATTTACCTTAGTCTGGAATTTTCTCCCGTTCAAGTATGATTTAAGTATGTTAAAATAAGCTGCTGGAAAAATACACTTGATTTTGTATATTAGTCCAGGGTGCCAGACTTTGTCAAAAGCCTGGCTAATATCAAGAAAGAGTCCACTACAGTATTGTTTATTTTCAAACGCTTTATTTATGGTTTGTATAATACGGTGAACCTGTTGCACTGTCGAGTGTTTCTGACGAAACCCAAACTGATGTTCTGGTATCCAGTTTTCTGAAGGCAGGTCTTCATTTAATCTACCAAACACCAGTCTTTCAAGTAGTTTTGAGATTATTGACAGCAGACTTATGGGTCTGTATGAAGAGACATCTGTTGGTTCCTTTCCTGGTTTACCTATCATTATTATTTGCGCCGTTTTAAGACATTTTGGCCAGTATCCAAGTCGTAGAATAGCATTGTAAATGTAGGTCAGCATTACTAACCCCTTTCTAGGTAATTCCTTCATCATTTTTGCCGTTACTAGATCTATTCCAGGTGACTTCTTTGGGTTTAGAAATTTAATTTCTTTAACGATTTCTTTTGGTGTCAGCGCTTTGATAGGTGTGTGTATTATAGGCGGAATAGAGATACTTTGTTCTACTTCTTGGTCTACATCGTTGTCTATCGGTTGAAAAACTGAAACCAAGTGTTCTGCGAATAGGTTAGCTTTCTCAGTATCACTTTTTGCCCATGGCTCATTAATACTTTTTCTTATTGGTGGGGCAGGAGTTTTAGGTGCTCTTAAATTTTTAATTGGCTTTCAGATGGAGTTATCAGTTCTGCTTAGTTTACATATATATTTGTATATTGCTCAAACTCCTGGTTTCGTACTTCTTTGAGCTTGTTTTTTAGCCTTCTACTCATTTGGTTATAGACCTGTCTGTCGGCTGGTGTGTGGGTGCGTTGCCACTTTGATCTGGCACGTCTTTTTCCTGCTGCGGCTTTTTTAATTTCTAATGGTATATCCCTGGTTATTTTTCTTGGGTGAAGTACTGGCGAAGACTGTAGTGCAGCTTGTTGTACTTGGTTTATAAATATTTCAGTAGTTGTATCTATTTCATCTGTCTCTTTGAGTCGGATTTTTAGATCTATGTTGTCATTTAATATGCTACGAAAAGTATTCCAATTTGTTAGTGTATTGTGTAGTCTAGGTGAAGGTTTCTTGTATATTACAGATGTTCCTATTGTTGCTATAATTGGCGAATGATCGGATGACAAGTCGTAGCTATTTATAATGTGGGTGTATGTTGAACTGATTCCATTTGTAACATAAAAGTCTAACAAATCAGGAACTTTTTGTGGATCAGTTGGCCAGTATGTCGGTGTGCCTGTTGATAGGAATGAATATCTATGTTCTTCTATTGTTTTTAGCAGTTCTCTACCTTTAGTTGTTATTAGACGTGAGCCCCACCTGGTATGTTTGCTGTTATAGTCACCGCCAGCTAGAAATTTATTGCCTAATGTTTGAAAGTATTCTTCAAAATCATTCTTTTTTATATTGTGACGAGGTGGGCAATAGTTAGCTGCAATTGTTAGTTCATATGGTAGAGTTGATACCTTTATTGCAGTGGATTGTAGAAGATTTTTTTGATATTTCGGAAGTTCGTAGTGTTGGATTGAATTTTTAATAAGAACTGCTGTGCCGCCATGCGCGGTACCATCAGGATGATTGGTATTATATGTTACATAATTTGGTATTTTAAAATATGTTCGTTCTGTAAAATGCGTTTCACTGACGAATAGTATATCTATGTGATTGTTTATTAAAAAGCTTTTGACTTCTTCTTTGTGCTGTACAAGACCATTGGCGTTCCACAGTGCTATTCGTAAGAACTTAGCCATTAATGAACTAGTTTGCTAATTAGTGTTGTTAGCATGTTAAGTACCATGCTGTTCTGTTGAATTAGTTGATTAAACATGGCTTTAAATTCATTAAGAAATTGTGCCATCATGTTGTTTGATGATTCCGGTGTATTAGTATTATTTGGTTGATTATTGTTGACTATACTGCTGTATATTCTATTTTGATTTTGATAACTGCCCTGGTAGAGGTTTGGTCTGATGTGTACATTATTTGATGTTGTTGGTTTTGTAGCAATAACCTTATTTTGTAACTGATTTCTTTGGGTTAACTTGTGGTAATATTCACATCCTTTATAATTGGCTGGATGGGCTCCTCCACACAATGCACAAGTGGCTGGCGTCTCTCTAGATTTTTTACAGCTTGCAGTACTGTGCGATCCTCCACATTTTACGCACACATAAGGTCTATTGCAATAAGACTTTGAGTGTCCGTATAGTTGGCACCAAGTACACTGCACAATATCATTTTTGATTTTGTGGGGTGGCTCAATTTTGACGTTTACGTTTTGTAGTTTTTGAATGTTGTATACCTCTTTGTTATTATTTGCTGGCTCAAGATCAACGAAAAATAGATTTAAGGGTTCCCTAGTAGCTCTGTGTCTGGCATTTATTATGTTTCTCACCTTGTGCCCTGCTTTTGTTAATTCATTTGATATTTTTTCAGTTGGGATGGAGTTATGTAGGTGTTTGATAACTACTCTATAAGCTCGATCCTCTTTTAGTTGATAGCTGTGGTGTATAATATTTTCTTGCTTTAAATATTTGATTAGATTTCGATAACTTTCTACAATTGATTTTGATGGTGTTGTTAGCTAAGCTCTTCGTGGTATACTGTTCGTCCTCTAAGCATTCTCTTATTTGCGTTACCATTTTTGGATAGTCTGTTACCCCATATATGTATATGGGGGGAGGTTTGTTGATTTTTACAGTGGAATCAGTGTTTTGGGTTTTGTTTTCTTCAACTGTTAGTGAGCTGAACTTGTTGTTGGTAGTAATTTTGTTGGTTTCACTATTATTTACAATTTTTGTAGTCTTCTTCCTTTTTGTACTTCTTACTTGTTGCCATGGGATATTATTAGTTTCCTGTGTATCATCTGGTTCATCTTCACTGGTCGATGACATTCTTGTAATTTGTTGAGAGCTATGTCCCAGTTGTGATGGAATTGTTTGCGTAGGAGGCAGTAATTGGTACTGTGTTTGTTGATAGGGTACTTGAGGAACCATTTCGTACGTTGATTGGTAAGGTACCCCTCCATTGTAGCTCATTTGTTGGGGTTGTATGGCTTGTTGAGTATTTTGTATCATTTGGGGAAAATTATTCGGATACGCCACTGGCGTAATAGGAGGAAAAGACTGCATATACATATTTTGTTGTTGTAGATTCATTGCGTTTTTATCCGCTTAATCACTACAAGTATTGTTTTACACCTTACCATCTGGACACTTTTATTCCAGGTTTCACAGCGCACGGCACGATTTGATTTGACGGCCTCACTTTTATCACACTCGATAATGATATCACTTAAACTTTATAGCAAACAGTTGATCCGAACGTGTTAACGCTATGAACGTCAAATTCAAACTTTTTAACTGCTGTATTAGGAAAGTCAAAATGTATAAAAACGCTAAATAGCACAGGTCAGTAATAACGTACATATACAGTGCCCACCAAAAGTATGGAACATAACAAATCAAACTAAAACAAATGGGTTCTGTAAAAATCCTGAAACACATTGACTTTCTTGTTTAGAAATTCACATTTGTGTGTCAAAATCATTTGCGGACATTCTTTTGTTTTATGTGATAACGTCATTGGAATTTTCTTAAATGATTTATTGTTTCTGTTATTTTGCTAGATCCTTCAATTGTCTAAATGGCAGGATAGACATTTTTACACCGTACATAAGAACATTTGCGAAAAATAAATCCTTGGATGTTTAGAAACACTTTTATTAGAAAGCAAGAAAGAAGCTGAAACCAAACTAAAGGATAACAAATAAATGGTAAAATAAAATTTTAGAATGCGAAAACAGCGTTAGGTATCAAAGTAAATGCTCGGAGATCCACCCATTCGCTTCTTAACAGTAAGCAAGTCCATCCACAGATTCTCTTAACAAATTCTGAATGACATATTCTGCAATTCTTTGAGTTTATTACGATTTTTCATTTCAACGTTTTTTCATTTCAACGTTTTGTGGTCTAGTAGGGTAAAATGTTAACTTTAACTAGCCCCATAAAAAATAATCGAGGGTGTAAGTTCAGAAGACCTAGGAAAAGTTATTTATTATATAGTTAGAAATCAGTTTATAGTAAGTGTCTGCAATTATTGAATCGTAGTATTGTATTGTAACGATGATGTACTTTCAAATATTAACAAAAGTGCAGTAACTGGCATTACAGAACAATGCAACTGCTTGCCAGCTTCTACGTCCTTTGCAATTTGATTCCGAAACATCCAAAACTGATTGGAAATGGCGGAAAGCCTTTTCAGTTGCTCCAGATGTAATCAAAGAAAATGACTTTTTACTACGGTATGGACATTACAAATCTATTCGCAAAATACATTAATTTTTAAATTTTCAGCAAACATTTCACATGACTTGATTGTTTACTACAAAGACATGCAGTTTGTGACTTCAGAAAGACATGAACTGTATGGTGTCGTTGATTTTTTGGTTTTCTAAACTGTTATTTCATTCTATAAATTATTTCTTATGTCTTGAGGTAATATGATAAAGTTTAATTGCTGTTGGTTTGGGTATTTTATTAAAAACATTTTACATTCTTTATTTGTCACTTTGTTAAATACATTTTTTTCCAAAATTAGTACACACGTTGTATATACACTGCTCAAAACCGTACAGGGATATTGCTATAATTTGTTGTAGGATATGAAAAAAGCCCAATATATGAATATGTGCACTTATAATATGATGCTTGAGGTTGAATTCGGTATCGCAAAGTCAGCTATGGACTACCTTTTGTTTTTATCCTTTTGTTTTCAAATGTCAAAATAACACCCATATTTTGCAAGTGAATAAAAAGTGGTTATAGCTGCTAGTTTTTATTAAAACTTTTATTGAAAGTGTTTGTAAAAAGTGTAAATGCATTAACTAAACGATGGAAAGACAACATCTATCAAGAGAAGCGATGCTACGTGCCATAGGAATGCTGCAAGCTGGAAGACGCCAAACACAAGTTGCGGCAGAATTCGGAGTATCGCAAAGTGTGATAAGCCGTCTGTGGCGTGGTCTGTGGCGACGTTACCAGCAAACAGGAGACGTACGTATCGACACAGAGGTAATACACGTATTACAACCCCAGTGCAAGACCGATTTTTACAAATTAGTGCTCGCCGTAATAAAACGTATACCGCACGGCAACTACAGCATGAGCTACAGCGAACTCATGGTGTTTTGATTAGTGACCAAACCGTTCGCAATAGACTACATGAAGTACAATTGAGATCTCGGAGATCATTAAGAGTTCCCGTTATCAGCAGACAAAATCGCAGAGAGCGATTTCAATGGGGGAGAGAATTTCAAAATTGGCAGAATGAACAATGGTAATCTGTGCTCTTCTCAGACGAGTCTAGATTTAGTCTATATCCTGATTCGAGAAGAGTACGCGTGTGGAGGGAGCCAGGATTATTAAACCGACTTAACGCATTTCAAGAAGTTCATGCTTTTGGAGGTGGCACAATAATGGTGTGGGCTGGAATAAGTATTGGTGGCAAAACCGACCTCATTCCAATCTGGGGCAACATGACAGTCAACTCTACCTGAATGAAGTAATTTTACCTGTGGTAGTACTATATGCGGCAGCTATAGGTGAAAACTTTCTACTTATGCAGGACAATGCACCTGTACATAAAGCCCGACATGTTCTGGATGAGATTGTTAATCAAGGAATTTCCTTACTCCCGTGGCCAGCTCAATCTCCCGACATGAATCTGATCGAGCATGCATGGGATATGCTACAAAGAAGGGTTTTGGCAGCCCATGATCCTATTCAGAATCGCAGAGACCTTTTTAGAATACTTACAAGAGAGTGGAGAGCGATACCTCAAGCCGATCTTGACAACTTAATCTTAAGCATGCCTAATCGGATGCAGTCTTTGTTACATAGTCGCGGAGGTCACACAAGATATTAATTTTACAAAGTTTTGAATTCTTCAAGTTCATTTCTTCAATCAGAGTCACGTTAAATTTTTAAGTTTTTTTGTGCTGAATTGTTTTGGTGTTCCTTTCCGTTTAAAAATAATTGTTTAAATTTATTTTGCTATTACTTAATTAAGTAGACCATATTTATGTCATATAGGTAGTATAATAAATGTTAAATTTCTGCAAACCACCTTAAAATTACTTTTTTTTAAATATCCCTGTACGATTTTGAGCAGTGTATTAACTTACTAAATTAATAAACAGCCATACATCGTTAATTTGTCTTCTGTAGCTGCAATTCATAGTAATTATTGATAATTTTATATCCAGTTATTAACGATATGTTGGCATTTCAACCTATCGCTACGTCTCGTAAGAGATAAAGCACTCTAAGGAAGAAGGCATTTCAAAAAATTAAACCGAAATCATTTTCGTTGAAGTTGATTTTATTAAATTTTTACATTACCAACATTCATCTGGCTATACATTGATGGATGGATTATCTTAAAAGCAATGCCAATTAAAATGGAAGCCAAAAATGTTTATTGCTCCTGAAATACATTCTATCGCTAATTCAGTTATAAAATGATCATAAAATACTATTCCGTTTTAGAAAGAACCAGTGGTAGATACAGAGCTTTTGTGTTGGCGAAAGGTATGTTTAGAGAAGTTGGTAACGAAGCTGCAACTGCAGTCTTGTGTGTAATTAGCTGTTCATCTATAAGATTTAGGAATGATCGAATTCAAAATTCCTAAAGCAACAAGTAATACAATTTAGTGTTTCTGTATATTTACGTTTAAATAATTCTGCTAAAAGGTGTCTTATATAAATATTTTGGTAGCACATATAAAAATATACACGAAACGTACGCTATTGAAAGTCGTTTAAGGAAACTGCTTCAGAAATATTTCAATTATAATGAAAACTATTCTTCAAAATGTAAAAATAATTCATTCAATGTATTTATCTTTGCATGGAGAATAAGCTACAGAAAATAAAATACCCAGATAGACAAGAGCTTTTGAAAGCCGAACCTTTCAGTATGTCAAATTGCAGATAATGTTTTAATTACATGAGTACGTTTCACATCTGTTAACAGCCTCTTCATTCCACTGCTGGGCATCGGCCTCTTCTCTTCCACATGCTTCTCCTCAGCGCTAAGATAGAATCGCTGGAGATCTACAATTTAATGTCGAAATTCCAAATAGTGTTTTTGGAATTTAGACCACGCAGTTGACAACAGGATTGGGGAATTGTGTGTGGTGGGTTGCAGCTCAAAGATTTAACTGCCGAGGTAATACTGCGGAATCGAATTCGAGTCCTGTTTGTTCTTTTGTATTTCACAATAAATTTTTATTTTAGTTGATTGAATTGATTAAACGTGCTATCTAACTATAGAATAATCGAACAAAGTTTTATAATAAAAAAATTTATTTGATACGTGTATATTGCGAGGCTTATTCGGAAATTAAAGGCCGATCGGCAATAAAACTAAAATGTAGGGTTGATAAAAATTATGTATAAATCGTAGGTACTATTGTTATCTTGGTTGAGTTCCAGACTCCAATACAAAGATAAAAACAAGCTTTTGGGAGAACGTGTTGTTTACTTTATGGAAAAACTCGTAACTACCCAGGCAAGAACAAAAAACATAACAACCCCAAGCAAGGCGACCAGATAAATGTAGTGCAAGCGCACTACCCCCCTCTCAAAATAAAGAAAAAAGAACATGTTAAAGGGAAAACTTCCACAATGACGTGTTCAAAACAAATTTTGACCCACATACAGAGATAGTCAAAATTTGGAACGATTGTGGTAGTTAAAAAACCCTTTATGCGGAAACCATTTTTTAAATAATCCTTAAAAGTAACAAATTGGAATTGAACAATAAAAAAACTTAAGGCTAATACAAATGTGGCAGAAATAATACAAAAGGTTCTTAAAGCTAAATTAAATTAAAACTAGAACGGGAAAACAGGGTGGGATGGAGAAACGAGTAGGTTCTGAAAACAGAAAAAAGAAAAAAAGTTTGTGTGCATAACAAAAAGCTGCAAAAATTAATGTTTACATACATCAAAAGAATTCAGTACGTAACAATAAAATTTAAAAGAAGTAATTGAACAGAATACCTTTATTTTAAAAAACGGTGAATGTGGGTATAATGTCAAGAATCCTCTAAAAAGTAGGCTGGCTTGAGCCTATCTATTGAAACCTTCCCTTCCCTACCATAATCAACGAGTGTGAAATATTTTTGCGAATGTTCCCTTACCCGAAATGGCCCTACATACGCAGGTTTCAGACCTAACCAGTGTGAATCATTACGCATGAATACATGCGTAACGGAGAACAAGTCTTTATGGACATATGAGGCAGCGGTATAGCTTTTGGTGAAAAAGAACTTAGCTCTCTCCATACGCTCCCGTAATTGAATCACAAAATTTGCAACATTGGGATCATGAGGGTTTTGTTCAATATTAGTAAGTGCATCTGCTCCTACGTTCTGCGAGCCTTTTAAAAAACGAATATCAGTAGTGAAATTTGAAATAAACTCAATGTGTCGAAATTCCCTGGGTAGATAATGGTCTGCGGATCCTAGTATGGCGGAACAGATCGCCTGGTGATCGGTGAAAAGCGAAAATAACAATCAAGGGTAGTGAAATACATACAAATGTCATTGTCGAATTCAGGGAATGACATGATGACAGAATTGCTATAAAAATACGAAATATTAAAAAGTGGCACAATTTATCTGCGTGAAAATCCAGCGATGGTCGCTTGAGCAGTCTCACACAACGGCCGGCAAAACACTGAAGGCGATGGCGGAATTCGTTGTAGCCGTTGAAAGTAGTTGTCTTCCGAAACGTCGAGTAAAGGACAATCGTCGAAGATATCCTTTTGTAACGTCGGGTTGGACGTCGGGGTCACCAAAATATTGTTATCTGGGTTGAGTTCCAAACTCCAATACAAAGATAAAAACAAGCTCTAGGAGAACGTGTTGTTTATTTTATGGAAAAACTCGTAACTATCCAAACAAGAACAAAAAACGTAACAACCCCAAGCAAGGCGACCAGATAAATGTAGTGCATGCGCTCTACAGTACACTCCTAAACTATTGCACTACATAGTCACCATTCGATTTAAACACTTATTATATCGGGATTTAAAATTTATAAGCCTTCGTCATCGAAGATCACAGCCTGTGAGGAAAACCAATTTTGAATCGTCGTTTTGAGGTCGTCGTCGAGAAAACGGTTGCGGATTCTTAAATAATTTTTAATATAGAGGAAGAGGTGATAGTCGCTCGGCGCTAATTGGGGACTGTAATAGGGATGCACTGCATTGATTGTTGCTTAATTTCAACATATGTCTCGTCGCCAGTAACAATGTGATCCAGGTATTCATCGCCATCATTTTTGTAAGTGCAATAGCCATTCACTGGTTTTTGTGAACATCTATCAACATTTGTAGTACCCATCTTGAACAATGTTTGTGGTACTATAGCCTGTGTATGACAATTTCATATACTGTGCATGAAATTTATGGAAAATTGGCAGTCATTTCCAAAATAGTGAAACGTCAAACTTCACGATTTTTTTGTTTACTTTTCCACTTCTTTGTTCCTTATCGTACATGTTTGTTCGACTGTCTCTAAAATTCACCAGTGCCTGACGTTTCCTTTGCTCATGATGCCAGGACCACAAATCTCGCATTTTTGGTGGTAAACGGCAGCGTTTTCGTTTTCTGCATGGAGAAAACTAATTACAGCGCGGATTTTCAATCGTAGTGTTCATTTCATTATACAACTGAATACAATGATAGAACTACGGTAAAGCACCATACTGACTACGCCCCTCAATCGGCGGGAATATTTAAACGGCTCTTAGTTTCATAATAAGCCTCGATAAGGCCAATAAAGTTACTAAAGGCATGAGCAATACTAAAAATGAAAAGTGCATATTGTAAGAACACCTGGCTGAAGAAGATTTTTCGGTTGTACTTTTGTGAGCTGGAAAATAACACTCCTCGGTTTTCACACACATTTTTTAGGCTGGGCACAACGTGTTGCGCATTTACCCAAATCGCTTATTGGCGCCGTTACTTACGTGCCATAGTGGAGTATTCGGCTTGACGTTTTATTCAAAATGGCTGTGTTAACAAAATGATTTTCAGATTAAGAATAATTAACAGAACAGCAGACATATATAATTTTACCTTCCGGAGCAACATTTGGATTCTGTTTGTCTACCGCCGCAACTGCACCAGTAGGACGTGGCTTAATTCTATACCGCACACTCTATCTACCTGCAGAACCATAAATATATTCACTACTCATTGTATTTAATTTAATTCTATGTATAAGTTTAGAAGAGGAATTTAGTATACATTTATTTTTCGTGTGTTTTCTATTTTCTTTTTGCGCATAAATCTAATATTAGTGTAATAATTGTTCGATAGTCAAAATATTTTCAGATAGCTTTCTCAACAGAGAATTTTGGAAAACCGCCAAGTAAGTAAAAAATACATAACCTGGCATGTGATTAAAATTTGGCTACCTATTTAAAAATGCTAACGGTGTTGAAGGTGCTGAATGTGTATAATCAGCAAGTAATACCGCAATATTGAAGGACTTGAAGGCAAATTGTGGAAACTGGAATTTAATAAGACTAGTAGGGCGTGTGTAAAGTAAGTAAGTAAGTTTTGGGAACCCCATCTCGCTTAATCTTAGTTGCCAAAAACTAATTTAGATGTTTTCATAAATTTGATTTTTTTATCAACAATATTAGGCAAAATAAATTCTGTGTATCCCCTCATCTAAGTACAATTTGAAAATTCCAATACAACTTTCTTCGAAACTACAGATAAGGAAGCGATTGAACTATTCTCAGTCCAAGAGGATACATAAATGATTTTACACCGATATAATTTTTCAATCCCCTTATGTTTGTGAAACAGAAAACACCTTGTATAGTATCTAGATAAGTATATTTGTAAACGGAAAATAAACCTAGTTAAAGGAAACTCTAATCGAAGTGCGGTTACCCTTATCGCCAACCTACTTGAAGCCTTCATTGGAATGGAACAGGAAAGCAAGTATCACTAGAGTGTTTTGTAAGAGTTAATCATAGTATTTGTATACATATAATATCTCAGTCAATTCACATTAAATGCTAATTAATATAAAGATTTATAAAATTTAATGAGCCTGATCAACAAGTATAACCCATAATTGAATTAATAGTTCCTGGCGCAATCCAGGCATTATTTTGGCGTTTGACCTTAATAAAGTATTAGTTCATGCAAAAATGATTTGCACCTGTAATGGGATCATCGAACAGATCCATCAATTGTAATGAAAAATATTTGACCCAGTGCTTAAATATTCCAGACGCTGCTCCTCAAGTTTCAAACAAACTCTATTAATAAAACATCCTGTTCAAGTTTTTTTTTAGTTTCACATCTTCTAACTTACGATCATCATTATTGTGGGAAAAACTTGCATAGACGACAAAAAGCCAAGGTTGATTGCATTCCTCTTAAAATTTAAACGTCGAATTTGTAGTAGGCGACTGTTTACCGAAAAGAAAGTTAGTGTATTGAAAAATTAGCAAAGTTTTTACTGGAATGGTAAGAAATTCTGCTCGCAATGCGTGAAATTTATACCATCTCGTCGGACATGGAGCCCCATAACTATAGGCTCAAAAAGGAACCGAAATCTCAAGAACGAGAACAAAATGAAAATGGATGTGCTGATATTTACATAGAGAAGCATCCGGGTTGTTTTCAAAATTTAAAACACTACTTGTGGCAGTTTTGCAGCAGAACCACCATTCATGGTTTCAATTATTTGGGAGAAAGAGGACGGACAATCCCTGAAAGGTCAGTAATTTTTGGTTCAATTCTACATAAATGCAGAAATACCAGTAGTGTAAACGTTCTAAGTCATGGTTCTGTTGCTTATCCATTGAAAAGAATAAAATCTTTATCGCGTATCATCATCATCACATTTCGCTGGCCCTTATCTATGCTATTATGTGCCCTCTAGGTTTTTTGTAGACGTTCTTCTTGTTTTTTATATGTTATTTTATTTCAGAATCACCATAACCAACTAAATTACATCGTGTAGGTTGTTGTTTCTTTCAACTTTTTCCATGATTTAAAACCTAAACACTGTAGTGGATTACTTTCAGGATATGGTGGCTGATCACCATTATAATTGCTCTCTACCTCTGCATCACCTTAATCATCAAAACATATGAAAAATGGGTCAACTCTCCTGTTATAGTAACCTTCGCAACAGTTCATACTCCTCTTTGGAAGGTACCTTTTCCTGCAGTAACAGTTTGTTCTGAAGTGAAATCAAGACGGAGTCGTTTTAATTACACCGACATCTATTTGAAGAAGTTAACCGGGCAAGCGTTAACGGAAAAAGAGTGAGGAGGAATTATTCGATATTTCTATCAGTTAATATTAATTTTTAGAAACTTGGAATTCGATTACATGTCCTTGATATGCGATACTCCTAAGCAATTTTTGAACAGCAGTATGACAACTATTGATGAACGTGCCATGGATTTTCTAGTGGAGGTGTATATTGAGTTCTTCCTTTTGTAGATTATAAGACATTTTGTTAATAGGTTGCACCTGATATTAAAAAATTTATCTACAAGGTGTCGTTCCTGGGAAAAGAATATGAGCCCTCTGAGCTTTTCTCTCCAATTTTGACGAATGATGGAGTTTGTTACACTTTTAACCTTATGGATAGGTCGGAAATATTTAAGGACATAGTGTAAGTTTCACAAAAATAATTTTCAAATTCTCTGTATAATGCATGTGGCCAAACCCGGATATAAAATGATTATTACATCATCGTCTTTGGTAACCCAACGAGTTTACTAATTGTTGTATTACGCGGGCATAAATCACTTTGTTTGGAATTTCTAATATAAATTAATATTAACTTATAGTTATTCAATAGTTTTTTCCATAGAACCCACTACAGAAACTATTTTTCAACGAATGGTAAAAAAACAAAGTGGAACATAGAAACCGGTTTTCGAATGATGCGGAAATCGATTCTTACCCTAGAAGAACCCTCGTGTCAGGAGTTAAAGGAGGTCTTGAAATAGTGTTTGTTGCTGCCCATGAAGATCTTGATTACATTTGTGGTGATTCCTTGCAAGGATTTAAGGTATAGCTTTAGTATTGAATAATCATTCATTCTTTTTTTTCCCAGTAGGTATGGTATTTTGATATAACCATACTGACTAATGTTTCAGGTCACTCTTCATCATCCAATGGAAGTTCCACGAGGTAGACAAAAATACTTTCGTGTGGATCTTAACAAAGCTGTCATAGCTGCTGTGAAACCTACCATGATGTCCACGTCGAAGGAATTGAAGAACTACAAACCAGAAGCCAGAAACTGTTATTTTATTAAGGAAAGGTCTTTGAAATTTTTTACCATTTATAATCAACCCAACTGTCTTTATGAGTGCTTGATGGAATTTACTTTAGAGCAGTGCGGTTGTGTTGGATTCCATATGCAGAGTAAGTTTTTCTATTACAGCTAATCTGTGTTGAAATATTTTGAGACTTATTTTTAGGGGAAAATTCAACTCAGATTTGTAGTGCTTTTAAAGAAAAGTGTGTGGTGGAGGCGCGAGGTATATATTTGTATAAATTTTTCCTTAATATATTTATTTATTTTGTTTCGTTGTGTTTATTGGTCTGCCCATCCCGGAACTTCTCATTCTTCAAAATAAGGGAAAACACTTTCAATGGATTTTTTATTGTTTATTGTCCCAAGAAGGTATACTAATTAGTTTTATTATATAGCGTCCTACCTTGCAAACGAAGTTAACAGGAAAATCGAAAGTTTACGACAAGAAACCCAGAAGACTAGCATGGCAACGAAGCTCCCAAAAGTGAAAGACTGTCATTGCTTACCCACTTGTACAACGCTAGACTTTGATGTTGAAACATCAGAAGCCGAATGGGATTGGAAGACATATTTAGAAGTAAAACGTTTGGGCAGCGATTGGGATGAAGAAGATGAAGCCATTTATAATTCAAAGTACACAATTAATCAAAATTTAGCTTGACCTAACTTTATGATTTTGTAGCTATCATTTTTCACGGCTGCTACTGTATTACAAAGACATGCAATTTATAACTTCAGAAAGGAACGAATTATATGGGCAGACAGACTTTTTGGCCAGTTGCGGAGGTCTTCTAGGACTCTTCGTAGGATTCTCCTTCATGTCAGCCCTGGAAATAGTGTATTACTTGACTTTGAGGTTAATTTGCAATCTGAAGAAATTTGGAAGACACTACTGGTCGGGTGATGAAGAACTTTTGGATAAAAGGAAAAAAATTGAAGGAAATAAATATGCATAGTTGTTGTATTTTGCAAATGTATTTGTACAATATAAACTTTATTAAAAAAAATATTACAATTAATGTAGGGTAAACCTTGGTAAATTCGTGACTATTTAATGTTTTTTTTTAATTTATATAGGCGAGTATAGGATACATAAATTTTAAATTGTGCACAACGATAGACCCTTGTCCAGTGTACAATTCACTACTGCAAAAATAACAGTGAAATTAACATTATGATACGTAATTAACTACATTGATTCAACATATGAAGCATAGTTTATTCCGTGATAGCATTGATTAATTTGCGATAGTATCTTGGTAAAACTGTGATACCTATTTTTTACAACTGAAATATAAAAATCGCTACAAAACACAGCAAAATTTAATCAAAGTGTTTGTTGTACAAATCAGGAACAAATTCACTTAAGCCTAGTTACAAGTTCTCACCAATCAATCGCCATTTTCTGTACCACGATGACAGCCATCACACATAAATACATATTCAGCGTCATCGTATACATTTTGGCAATTTTCATGATACCAAACCAAGCAGAAGCTACATTAGATCCAAGCAGCGCCTGCCATTTTCTTCGCATCTTGATTGTAAGTCATCCCACAAGATCCGCAATCCCAGTCATCTTTTTTCTTCCGGATCCCTGAAGTGCTGAGGACGGAAATGGTAATTCCAGTTTTTAGTGGTCTTCCAACTTTCTGAGGTGGTTCATCTTTCCCAAGAGATGGAAGGTTCAAGTATTTTGCTCTAGAGCCTCGCCTCTTCTTCATTCTTGAAACCTCTTGGGTGTTAGGTTCGATTGTTGGAACCGTCAATATTCCATTAATTGTTTTATTATCAGATTCCGGCTTCAAAGCTCTAGCGTGCGGGTCTAGCCTTTCAGTTAATCTTGAAGTTAAAATAGCTTCCTGGAGAACTGCTTCAAGATTAAGTGGATATATCCCCGTCTTCCCAAAGCTCGCAATTAGTGTTTCGGGGTTTAATGCGCTAAAATACGCCGGCTTTATCAGGGTAAGCAAATTTGTCCGATTTGGTTTTCGGTCAGGCGTGTGTGCCATATAGGCATTCAAACTGTTCAATCAAACCTGTTTAAATGACGATACACGCCGACATCCTACGGCTGCAAAATGTGCACGTATGGGCAGGGAACGTAAATAGATAAATATCTTTCTGGTTTGCCAACTCTATCACCTCTTCCGTAACGTGTGATGCATGGGAGTCCATCACAAGGATGATGGGACGAGTTGCTGAAATGGATGCTATAAAATGGCGAAACCATTCCACAAAAATATCTTCATTTATCCATCCCTTGGTAGATAATTTTGCGAGTGTGCCAGGAACGACGTCCTTTTTGAGGTCATCACTCATCCTAAGTCCTTTAAAAATAATGAGAGGAGGAATCCAGTGACCACTAGCGTTGATACAGCCCGTCATAGTATGATTTTCACCACGATCGGCATAAGTCCTTTTATACATACACATATTTTTTCCCGACAGAGTTTACAATCCTTCATGGTAGTACTACATACGACAAGCCCATCTCGTCGCAATTCCAAATTAAATCAGGGCGATCTGCGATTCCTAATCTGGTAACTCATTTCTCTAAGCTATCTTAGAAGTCATTTAAGATAGCACGGCAATATTTTCAAGAACCCGTAGCGTTATCTCATATCTGGGGTTGAAGTCTCTCCACCACCATTTACCTGCTACCTGCTGCTTAGTATTGAAAGAATGCTTGTCTGGTGATAGTGAGGCTAGCTTAAAATCCAGCTGTCTTATTGCACTTACAGTGAGACCAAATCCTAACTCCTGCATTGTAACGATATATTTGACAATCCTTTGCTCTAATTCTGGCGTGAGTGCAAAAGGTTTTCCTAGTTTTGGCAAAACATTGCTCAATATTTTCGTACTTCAAAAAATCTTTCAGTGTCAACCAAGGAACTGCTTTGCTGTTTGTAAATTGACATATTATTACCACCCACTAAGCCGGCCTCGGTGGTCTAGTGGTTAGCGCGTTTGCCTTTAGATCCGAAGGACGCGGGATCGAACCTGGCTGAGGTCGGCGAGATTTTTGTAGCGGGGAAAAATCTGAAAATGCGCCTTCTGTCGGATAAGAAGTAAACCCGTAGGTCCCGTGCCACTGCAATGTGTGACACGTTAAAAATCACTACTGGAGTTGGAATTACTCCATATAGGCAAAATTCTTAGTTAGGGTGTACAATAAGCCAATGATTGCTGCAGTGCTTAGAGATGCTTGGAAAACCGCGTCCTAGATCTCGCTCTTTCAAATCAATCAATCAATTAATCACCCACTAGTTTGGCTGCTTCAAACAAATCATCTCGTCTGTACTGACGATACTTGGAAAGCATCTTAAATTAGAAAGAAAGAAAAACTTGCAAATTTCGTGATAATTGGTTAATCGGCGAGAGTCTGCTTTTATTAATAAACATGTTTAACATTCTCCTTATCAACTCGCACATTTGGTTATCTCTGCAAATTTATAATTGGTGCCCGAGATAAATATATTTTTCGACAGTTTCGATTTCTGTATTCTCAAGTTTCGTCTGTTCACTAAATACTAGATTGGTCATCATTTTGGTTTTATCATAATTTATTTTCAATTCAATTTTTTGCGTTACTTGCTTTAACTTCCATAACATTTCGTTGGCCTTTTCATAGTCGTCCCCTATTAATACTATATCGTCTGCAAAGCAGAGATGGCTTAATTTTATCCATCAATGGTGACTCCTAGGCTTGCCCACTCCGTCATTTTCAGTGCGTGTTCTAATACCGTAATGAATATTTTTGAAGATAAAGTGTCTCCTTGTCTAATTCCTGTATTTATATTTATTTTATAGTGGTTTCATGGAGTTTTACAGTTGTTGTGGTATTTTTCTATATTTGGTGGACGATATTGTTATATCTATGGTCAATTCTGCATTCTTTTAGTGCTTGTAGGATGGCAGTTACTTTCACGGTGTCAAATGCTTTCTGGAAATCGACGAATATTAGGACTAGGGGTCTGTTATATTCTATTGTTGTTTCAGTTAGGATTTTAATACCCTGCAGATGGTCGTTCGTCCCATACCCCGAGCGAAATCCACCTTGCTCACTAGATTGATAACAATTTAGTTTCCTTTCCAATCTAGTAGTGATTACTTCGGTGAATACCTTGTACAAATGGTTTAAAAAGCGGTTTTCCAAGTTTGTTTCGTCCCCTTTCTTGTAGAGCAGTATCGTTATTGAGTTGTTCCAGCTTGTAGGTATATTCTGATTTTGTAAAACACAAGCTGAACAGTTTTTCCAGCCTATCGATTAGTGTCTAGGTTGGGCTGCATATGGAAAATTACGAGATATTTTAAGACCGACATTCCAACTAGTTGGAAAAGAAAAGCCTTCAACCAATGTGTTCTCCCGGTCCTAACGTATGGAGCAGAAACACTAACTCTCACCAAATCAACAGCGAAGAAATTACAAGTCACGCAACGTAAAATGAAGAGATCTATGCTTGGATTAACCCTGAGAGACAGAATCAGAAATGAAGAAATCCGAAGAAGAACGGGCGTTGAGGATGTTGTAATACGCATTGCAAAACAAAAATGGAATTGGGCAGGTCACCTAGCAAGGTTAAAAGACGGTCGATGGACAAAATAAATCGGTGAATGGAGACCGAGAGCCGATAAACGTAGTCGGGGAAGACCGCCAACTAGATGGAGGGACGATCTTAAGAGAGTTTCGACCAACTGCATTGCAGCTGCTCAGAAGAGAGAAAATTGGAAGCATCTTGGAGAGGCCTATGTTCAAAAATGGACTAGAGAGGCTGGGTGATAATGATGATAATGATGATGATGTTTAACATATATGCTACATCAACTATTATAATTATTCATTTAGAGATTATTGATAAAGTTCACCATTAGTCGTTTTACAAAAATTTAAACTTCATGTCGGACATGGCTGCTTACAATCTAAGAACTTCAACTTTACACCTAAGGTAATTCCCGTTGTAAGTCTCCTATAACGAGGGTACAATAAACTTTAAAAATGAAACCGAAGTATGATCTAATGTTACACCAAATCTTATTGACCTACCTCTTAGTTTAATTATAAGTTCAGCTGGATAACTAACACACTATCGCAACACCAAATAAACGTAATCACAATTCGCCCTTTGTTTAGTTGCCGTTTTACTGCAAAGTTTGCAGATGATGTACTAGCACAGGGTTAATACCCATAGAAAACAGACACCATGTGCCATTTATTTCGACGTTAAAACTATTTTGATCATTGGTTATTTTGTGGGAAAATAATGAAAAAATATCACGAAGTAACCTATGCCAAAAAATTACTAGGTTTACACTACTCATCTTGTCGGTTTTGATTCCACTAGCTAAAACTTGTAGAACCTGATTTAATTTCTGAAGGTACCTGAATTGCACCTCTAAATGTTTTTGCTGTTCTTGATCTTTTCATAATGCTTATGTTGCTGATAATGCGTGACTTTTTTATAGACTCATATATGTATGTAAATATCCAGATATTTTATCAATAGGTAAATGCTGATGACTGTTTATTACATCATAGGTATACTCTTGACAATAAAGTGCATGTTTAACCAATCCCCGATATTGCGTTGTGGAACTTATCGAAAATTCACACAACGCAAACTTCAAACAGAAATAGATGTTTTTCGTTAAGATCAACCAGAATAATGTTAACCTTCCTCCTACCGCGTGGGGTACAAATGTACCCCACGCCCAGTATTTTCTCATGTATTGCTTTATTAAATTTTTTTGACGGGTGCTGCTTTAAGACATTGTTAAGTTGACCTTTCTTAACATGATTCTTTGACGGTTTTCAAGTTTATTTATTTTTGGTAGGTTGTATAGTTTAGAAAGTGGAGTGGGGTGCATTTGTACCCCAGGCGGTGGTCGGAAGCTGTCGTTATTTTTAACATCTTTGGGTAAGTGCAGTGTCGCTGTGCATCACGTGATCTTCCAAAAGACTCGCAGTGGTATTGTCTGTTGTCACGTGGTATGAATTGCACATGTGCGAACCTGCCTCTCGTTTGCAAAGACTAATTTCAGTTCACTTGCATTATTGTAAAGTGCAGCGTTTATGTTCGAAAAATGTCGATAAATGTGCGTGATCCTAATAATCTCACCGAAGATGAAATGCGGGCGTATTTATATAACGACGAAGATGAAGATTTCGGTATAGTAGAGGATCCTGATGAAGAATTAAGTGATAATGAACCTGAAATTACCGATGAAGTTGACAACGTTGTGGACTTTCTGGACTGTAATGCCGAACCCGATAATGTCAGATGCGGAAGTTCGGTTCAAAACAGCTTAGCTTATCACACTAAAGACGGTACAATATGGAATAAGCTTCCTAACAAAAGACAATCTCGTAGGAGTGCTGCAAATGTGATAAAGACAAAGCCTGGTTCAACTCAGTATAGCTCACAATTTACAACCGAAGAACAAGTATTTAGATTATTTTTTCTGATGAAATGATCGACATTATAGTTACCGAGACAAATAGAAAAGCTGGACAGGTTACAAATATTTGGAACGATGAACATCCTACTAGGATCCGCGTTTGGAAGGCTACTAATTCGGTGGAAATCAAAGCGTATATGGGATTACTCATTTCTTTAGGTAAGCTAATAAATTATAGGATAACATATTTAGCTTCATATTTCAGGCTTATATTCATTTTAGGTGCTCTAAAGGCTTCCAGCGAACCTGTAGAAATGCTCTGGGGCACAGATACAGCATATGTTCGGGCAATTGCACCTGGAGTAATGTCTCGGACGCGATTTCAATACTTATCGTCTCTCATTAGGTTTGATGACTACACAACAAGGAACGAAAGAAAGAAAAATGATAAACTCGCTCCAATCAGAACTATATTTGATATGTTTGTAAACTGCTGTAAGAGAGCCTACAATCCCGGAGCTCACCTAACCGTCGATGAACAGCTAGTTGGGTTCAGAGGCCGCTGTTCCTTTCGGGTTTACATGAAAAGTAAACCCGATAAATATGGAATTAAAATTTGGGCCCTAGCTGATGCTGCAAACGCTTACACCGTCAACATGCAGGTGTATTTAGGCAAAATTGGAAACAAACCAGAAAAAAATCAAGGTGAAAGAGTTGTACTCGACATGGTTGAATCCTTGAAGCCTGGTCATGGCATAACGACAGATAATTTTTTTACTAGTTTATCACTTGCCGATAAACTTCTGCAAAAAAATTTAACCCTTACCGGCACTCTCAGGCCAAATAAGGCTTATATTCCCAATGAATTCCTACCAAAACCGTATAAACCAATACATTCAAGTATGTTTGGATTTTCCGAGAGTCATACATTGGTGTCATATGTCAGAGATAAAAATAAAGCAGTGATCCTTATGTCAAGTGAACATTATGATGACGCTGTATCTGGATTAGAAACAAAGAACAAACCTGACATAATTTTGCACTACAATAAAACAAAAGGTGCAGTGGACACCACCGACAAAATGGCGAAACAATATACTGCCATACGAATTACTAATAGATGGCCCATGGTTATATTTGGCAATCTTTTAGACATTGGTGCCATCAACGCATTTAGACTGTGGCAAATAAAGTACCCATCAAAAATGGAAGAGTCTGATTCTCGTAGAAAATTTCTTCTTTCCCTTGGCAAAGGCTTAGTAAAGAAACATGTAATTGAAAGATATGTAACCGGAACAAGATTATCTACATTCATCAAACAATGCATAGTACATGTTGTTCCAGAAGTCCAACAGATCACTGAAGCCGAAACGCCTACAGTATCATCTAGTGGTAGGTGCTACCTGTGCTGTAGAAACAGGGACCGAAAATCGCGACAATTTTGTGTAAAATGCAATAAATTCGTATGTGGCGAACATTCCGAAAAGCAAATCACTTGTAAAAGTTGCAAATAAAATTTACATCACATACATTGTGTTTAAGTTCCTTTTTCAGAATATTCTGTAATTTAACTGTATTGTTATCACTAATAAAGTCTCTACATTCAATAAAAATGGTTGTTTTAAAATCTGGACAGACATTAATTAATATTATGTATGGGGTACGTTTGTACCCCACGCGGTAGTTTGAAGTTGTGAATTGACGCGGTAGGAGGAAGGTTAAAAGAACGTAACAATGAAGTCTCGAATCAAGATAGGTATTCAACGTTTGGGCCTATTTTAAGACGGTATGTCTGGGTATACTGCTACAGAACTTCCATTCATGGAATTGGTTATTTAGGTGAAAGAAGATTATTGAAATGTAGGTGTGTTTGCTAATTAACCCAGCCTGTTATTAAGTTTTTTGAATTGTATCAATTTTAAGTACCCTGTATATGTACAAATCCTTGACCTTAAAAACTTATGAAAAAGAACAACCTGCTGGGCATAGTAACATTTGCTATTAGTCAAACCCATAAATACTTTTTCCAGTGATAACTCAAAAGTTAAAATCATAGGAGAGTTATACACTTTTACCAATCCTTATCTAAACAAAAAAAAATGTAATCGAAGCAGTTTTGTTGTAAAAAGAGTATTTTAATTCAGTTTCTTGTTTTTAGGGAGCTACAGTACCAGTACGAGTACAATCAAATACCTTGATGGAAACATAATATTCACTTATTTCTTGACCTAGATGAAATCTGTAGTAAGTGATTGTATATTCCAGTATGCTGTGATTCTCAGTAGGTTGACGCCGAGCCTACTTTAGTAATTGAGTTATTTTCATGACAATATATCTCCTTGCTTAACAACCAATCAGTGGATTTCAAATTTTGAAATTCAGCCAATAGAATCGGAACTACAGTGAAAATATAGCTTGTCGCTGTATTTTCACGGTGATAAACCTGCTTAGTTTTTGTTTTACTAACTGTCAAGTGAAAATAATGATTTAAATTATAAACGTCAAATTTATGTGTTTTGACAGTTATCTTTATTTTTCAATATGAGCGATCGTTGGGGACAAATGTCCATTGGCATCATAAATGAGGAAGTTGAAAAGAGTATTCCGTTGAATACGGCAAGAAATAAAGTATCAATTACCAGGCAATTCAACAATTTTTGCACAAACAGGGGTTACGTTATCAATGCAAATACCACAATTGCGGAGCTGGCAGATATTTTGAAAGATTATGCCTGTAATATGCGGAAATTGGATGGTACAGACTATAAAAAATCTGTTATCAAAACACACTGGAATACTGTTGCCAAGGAACTACAAGAAAGTTGTTTGAAAAGCTATGGAAAAAAATTCAACCCATTTGATGACCTAGAATTTAAAGGTGCAAGGGACGCACGAGATTACAAAAGAAAGCAGTTACAAAAGAGACCGGAGAAACGTAAGCAAAGCGCTGCTGCTTTTACTAAGGAGGAACTGTCATCTCTGCAAAAATGTTGGGACGAAGATTCACCTGCAGGCTTGCAGAAGAAGTTTTTCAACATCATTGCTACCGAACTTGCTTGGAGAGGCAACGAAGCAGCGAATGCTTTAGTATCGTATTTTCAGAAAGAGCTTGACAATTACGGCAATGAAACAGGAAGAATAGTGTACAATCCAGTATTTACGAAGACTAACCAAGGAGGTGCAAGAAGTTGTGCTAATAATAAATGGCTGACTCCCAATGAAATTGACCCAGACATATGTCCAGTTCGTTTATTCAGAAAGCTGATGGAGAAATGTCCGCCGCATATTAAAACAGACAGACTGTTCATTACACCAAATCCTAATTGGAAATTAGCCAATTCTAAAGGTTGGTACAAAAATACTCCCGTGGGGATTTGTGAGTTGTCCAAATGGACTAAAAATACTGCAGAACAAGCTGGGCTTGATACAAAGCGAAGGAAAATCACTAATCACAGTCACCGATCTACCGCAGTTACACAGCTTGTAAACGCAGGTATTCCAGATCAGCAGCTTATCACAATTACTGGTCATGGTAATTCTAATTCCATTGCTCCATACCTTACAATACAGCCTAAGCTTCACGAGGAAGTTGTGAACAAAATGAGAGGAAATATAGAAGAAACTAGTCTCGACTGTAATAGAATAAACAAGGTTAACTCCATAAACAATGTGATAGCTACAACTACCAATACCGAAGTGTCAACAAAGACAGGTCCACGCGTTCTTTTCGAAAATTGTACCTTCAATATTCAAACCTTTAACTGTAACGAATTAAAATAAAATGACCCTAACTTTTCTCTTTAGTGTTCACGTTGTTAGTTTTTGATTTTGATTTCTGTAAATTACTTCAAATTAAAATGGTGACACGATTTTTCTTTATTTCAAATCGATATATTGTCGTCCTAAATATTATTCGTGGTATGATTAATAACCTATAATTTTTTGGAATATCAATTCATTGGCAATCCCAATGCAAGAAAATACAACTCGTCCTGCGGACTCGTATTTTCAGCTTTGGGATTACAATTCATTAATATTCCAAAAAATTATCGGTAATAATCATACTACTTATTATATTACCCCTGAAAATATTCGAAGGGCTCGCTAATTTTCCTTCTATTTTAAAAAATTCCCTTGTTTACATACCTTATGTAGGTATTTAATTTTCCAAGTCAATATTGTCTTCTTGCAGTAGCGTCCATTATCTACTAATTTCTGAAGTTCTACCTTAATATTGTGCCGCTACTGTGAAAAGGAAGGCAAATCAAAGAACCTCTAGAAAGAAAGAGACAGTCAAATATAACTCACATTTTTGTCACGGCACGAAAGCATCAAAGACGTAAAAGATTGACCAATCTGTTGAATAGGACAACTATAGATGAAGACGTAGAGAAGGATCAAGCTGCTAGAGAAGCTGTGGGAGAAAACATAATTAAAAAACGACGCATACCAATCTGGTGGAACTACCTACCAACAAAAAAAACTGTAGAACATAGAAAACAAGCATATCAAAATTGGTTAGTGAATTAAACAATATAAAAGCGAAGTAAGGCAAGAAACAATTAACATATGTATATAAGAATTCTATAGAGAAGTCAAAAATATAATTCACGAAGGAAAAAATCTAAGTTGAAAAAGAAAATGCACAGAGATTGAGAGTCTAATTGAAAGATCATGGTCGATAGAGGTCTGGAGATGCTTGAAGAGTATGAAAATCAACACTAACACAAGTACAGCAAATCAGATTAGCATGGTAGACTGGACGATACAGGGGATTAAGCGTCAACTACACCTTGAGCAGACTTTTTGAAAAAATGTTTACAAGAAGCTGAAATAAAGCGACGAACATACAATTAGCGAAGAACAGCTGTGTAATCGGACGAGAGTGTGTTGACAATTTATTATTAAAGACGAGATGAAGGTGAAGGGACTCATTCAGCCTTTACAAATTTAGAGAAGGCGCATGACACACTTCATCTCAAGAACAAGATTATAGAAGGGCCTAGTAAAACTTAATATTGACCAATGTCTAATGAACATTATTAAACAAATGTATCGAGGGAACAAGACCTTCGTCAAACAATATGAATGTTTATCCCACCAAATTTATACATCTAAAGGACTCCGTCAAGGCTGCAGTCTATCCTCCCTTCTGTTCAACATAGATATGTGCGTTGGAAGATTGGAGAAGGAAAATTTAAGGAATGGGAATTCCTATTAACGGCCGCTATCTACAGACGCTACATTATGCTACATTTTATAGACAACCAAATTGTAATGTGTTAATTGTTTGCTGCCTTACTTCGTTGAAATTCATACTTTATATGTTGAAATTGCCTATTATTATTATTAATATATCAAATTGTAATGGCTCAAGATGCATACGATCTTGAGTTTATGTTGCAAAGTTTATATCGAACATACGATGAATAGGGCCTAGAAAGTAAATACTAATAAAACCGAGTACCTACTGACAAACTTCGAAGCACAATTTACAAATGCTAATAAATGATGAAACCGAAATTAAACATGTTGACATATGAAAATATCTAGGTGTCATTATAACTACAGATGGATTTGGATCTGCCGAAATTAAGAGTAGAATAGAGCAGTGTCGGTGAATAATAGGATGTTGAAACTCGATCTGGTGGGACAAACATACTAATAATATAACCAAGAAACACATGTGTAAAGCGTTGGTAGAGTCGGTACTATGCTCGTATCCGAAATATGGACAATAAATAAACACAGTAGAAAATTTAACACATGGAAATGGTCTGTCTGAGAAGAATTGCGAAGATTAGTAGAAGGGAGCATACCGCTAACAAAAAAATAAGAAATAAAATGAGGGCACAAAAAACAGTATTACCGAATCAAATTAAGAAGTCTGAAGTGGTTCGGACACCTGATGCTAATTGGAAACAGCAGATTACTCTCAGGAATATTCAGTTTGAAACAACCTGAAAGAAGGAGAGAAGGAATACTCAGAAGTTCGTGGAGATATTTTAAGCTACCCTGTATGAAATGAATTGTCATTGTAAGAATTTTAGCACTTATAGGCTTTTATAATTGGGATTTACAAAAAGACATTTAAGAATTTTTTTCTATTTCGGTTTTATAAAGCCGTTCTAAGCGCACTGTTTTAGCTTAAAAACAGTACGTTAAGGAGGCCTATAATCGTACTGTTTTTAGTTTGTTTTTTACGATGTTGGTAGTTCGATTTGAATTTGAAAGTTTGAAATGTCAGTTTCCCCCACCTGTCAGTGCTGCCATAAGTGTTTATAAAAACTCCCCAGTAATCGATTTGACGTAAAATTTTCTACATAAATTTATTTAAAATACTCTTAAACTTCCTCAATAGAAAAAATAGTATAAAGAACACGTTTCATAAGACCACTTGTCGCACTCGTCCGTTGAAAAACTCGACGCTTCGCGTCTCGTTTTTCAAACTTAGACTCGTGCGTTAAGAAAAGGCCTTATGAAACTAGTTCTTTAATATACTATTTTAAACACAAAAATTAATATCCAATGGTTTCTTTTGGAGAACATCAAAAATGCGTCAGTGAGAGAGACAATATAATTAAATATTACAGCTAAAAATGTGAATTCAAAATTGTTGAAATCGTTTAAAAACCGACGGTCAAACCCGAACAAGCAGTTCCGCGGCTGATTGCGACTGAACTCTTCACTTGCGCGATTCACCGTGAACCAATATTGTAGATATTGACTAGGCGTTACCATGGCAACAACAATTGAATGAAAATTTTTGGTGAAGAGGCACTTCACCTACTTCACATGGCGACCCGTCACTGCAGTGCATAAGTATGTATCGCATAGCCTTACAAAACAAAATTGGTTTTATTGTAATTCATAGATTTTTTAAAGAAAAACTCGTGCTAAAGCGAAGTATAACAATACCAATTATTGACATTACATATTTTTTGCATAGCCCGGAGAATTTGTTTTCTTCATCAATTCCTCTTTTACCTTACGGTGTCGAGGTTGCCATTTCTCCATCAAAATCTTGGCAAAAATGATGAATTATTCCCTAGATACATAATCTTCCAAAATTATCCCTAGGGAGTTTTTATTATGAACCAACATTTTAGGTAAATAATTCATTTATTAACAGTAAAATTAAATGTTACATTTTCACAAGAAATTAAATTGATGGAATGTGGTCTTGTTCTCAATGGAATCTTCAATATAACCTGCAACGGCTGTCGAACGCCATCCCCGTGATGCTTTGTGGTAGTTATATCTGCTCCTGCGTTGGCTAGCAAAGTAGCCGATGATCTTCGTAGACAATGGCCAAATATACAAGGCTGCATCTGGTAAATTTAGAAAAGTAGCAATCTTGCTTGGTACCTTTGCAAGCTTATTTTTTCCAACTACCCGCAGTGTACATTTCCCAGATTTATAATACAAAAAAAAACGACAATGATTGGTATGAGAACGACGCAGTTTTGTATATTTACGATATAAGCTAAGACAATTCACATTATCTTGTTCTTCTCTAACCACAAGCTTTCTTGGTAGCTTGTTCTTTGTATTAGGAATACTGATGATCAAGGAAGAGCCTATGTCTTGAATGTAGTCTACGGATAAATTGGCCAATTCTTCTGTACGGCCCCAACGATACCGAAAATTAGTCCTACCTAAAAAAAATGTTAATACTAGGTATTATTGTACTATTTATGTATGTAAATTTTTACCTTTATCATGAGATGCTCATTATCATCAGCTTCCGCTAAATAAGTCACCACATTTTTCCTTGTTAAGACTTTTGGTTTTTGGCAAATAGCCTTCTGAATTTCTTTTTAAAAAAGCGTTAATTCTGCAAATCTGCTTATGTCCATATTGTAGATACCCATACAAGCCTTGATAATTGAATACTGCGCCCTTAAGGACGAAGATTAAAATGTTTTGGCTTTTTCACCGAAGAATACCAGTAAAACGTTCTCGGTAATGGTTTCTACATTCTTCTCCGTGCACCATATTTTGAAGTTCTTGTAGGCCATTTGTACAATTTCTTTGATTTTGCAGGCAACAAATTTTCAAATACAGCAGCAGCGGCTTCGACAATTTCTTGCGATTCTTAGTACTTCCATCACAAAACGCACAAAATTGCTAACACAGTCAATTTTCCAAAATGTTCTTAAAACAAAAACTGTTAATCATTTTCCTATGTTGAAAACAGTATCTTCTAATCTTAAAGAAGGAAACTTAGTGAATATCAAGAAAAGTTAAAAAACAAATTTGAAGTTTTGAATATTTTCAAGTCTTCAAGTCAAGTCAATAATACTTTCCGACAAAGTAAATGGAGAAGTAGAATTGGCGGAATGTAAGATCAAGCACTGCAATACATCCAAAATCTACTTCCCCGAATGAATTTTGGAAACTCGTACCAGAATCGAAGTATCTCCGTTTAAACGAAGCTGCTTGTTGACTAATTTCAATTTTCGGGACAATGTATTCTTGCAGATCATTATACTCTACAAAGATGTTTGTAAAATTAAAACATCAAGTACAACTGATAAATGAACGAACACCTTTCGGAACTACTGTGTGCTTTGCTAACAAATAATACACCAAATTTTAATGTTCTGGATAATCAGATATAATGACAGGTGAATAATACAAATAAATTTGTAATGATTTTGTCCACTTGATTTCTGTTTTTTTGTATAATTAATAAATCATTAATAAAAATTATAATCCAAATGTTTGGTTCTGTTGAATACTCCAAAATATTTAATTGCGGCTTTTGAATATTTGTAAATTTTAACATCAGGCTTGACATGATGTTTGGCCACCTCTGCTCTATAATATCCTTGGTTTAAACGTGTGATATCAAATACAAATTTTCTAGAAAATCCCTTGTTGATAATGTAATAGATATCCCTATCATCCCCATATAAAAATCTGTATGAAGAAGAATAATAAAATTATAGAATATGCTAGATATGTGCTTAAAATAATTAGAATTAATTCAACTTACCTATATTCCAGGCATCTGGCTGTAATTCTAAATACTGATCAAAATTATGTTATTTAGAATAAAATCATCAAGTGAAACTATTCTCACCACACGAATTTGCTTGAATAACATCAATTAGTTTATTTTACAAGTTAATAATAATTGGCAAGACTTACGTATATAATTTGGAAAATAATATACAGCACAATTTTCTTAGTCTGAATTTACTTGGGACTACAGTGTGTATAGATTATCAAGAGAAGCGTTGCGGACGCGGCCGGGAACGGACATATTTTAGGAGCTCTCGAGCAAGATTGCTTAGCGAGACTTTAACAAAGTGTTTTGTTTTGGGTGCAAACTATCAGGTTCTAGTGCGTGTGTGTACGAATCTAGGAAGGAGGACCTCTATCGGCTCTACCTGACGATCGATCAAAGGTGAAAGATACGCGACCGACAAAGAAAACAGCAGGACGGAGGGAAAAGCAGGAAATGCAGTAACAGCTACGTGGAAGGCTTAAATAATCTTTTGTAGTTTTTGGTGGTATTTGTAGTCAATAAAATAAAATAAAATTACAATTAGAAATTAAAACGGGGGCATTGAGTAGCAAATGAATGCAAAACTGTACAAGCGAATAGGGATCTAGGGGCACATTTTGGGTACAAGCGATAAGGTTGGGAAGCAGGTAGATGCCTTTACAAGCCCTTGCACCCAACAACCGAAACTCTTGTTATACGGCTATACAAATATTTCTCGGCGGCAACTGGCAGTCCGGCATAGCTTCAATCAGGGGAGTCACTCCTGATTGGAATAAAATAGTCGCGTTTAGTATTTTACTGTCTGGCTGGAAAGCTGACAACATAGGACAATCTAACAAAGGAGGTTAAAGCCTAAAATTAAAAATATCTCGCATTCAATTGCAAAGCAGAGTATATTAGGGATAATTCAGGTCCAGGAAATGCAACTTCTAAAAATAGTAAACGACTGGTAAAATTTTATCTTAGGTATTTTAATGTAATTTAAGTTACTGTAATTTATTTCAGTGTGTAGTTCCGGGTAGGCCAAGTAGGACAAATGTAGGTCTCGGTATCTGTAACTTCTACAAGTAAAGGAAAAACGATCTGAAACTATAATCTCCTTTAATCCCTTTTAATTTCATCTAAATTAATCTCCCTTAGTTTAAACGAGTTAAAAACGATCTGAAACTATAATCTCCTTTAATCCCTTTTAATTTCATCTAAATTAATCTCCCTTAGTTTAATTTGAAGCGTAGATCCGGGTAAGCAAAATTAGAGTTCGCAAAAGTCGCGTTTAGTATTGTTTTGAGTAGTTAAAACTGGAAAAGGGGCCAATAAAAGATAAGTTAACAATCGAGGTTAAGGAAAGATTCAGAATATTTCACATTTAACAGTAAAGCAGAATATATTAGGGACAATTATAGCATTATTGTGATTAGGAAAAAATTTTGTTCACAGTTACCGGTAAGTAGAGTATGTTAGGGGAATTTAGGTCTAACATCACGGGTGGGGGTCAAGTGGAACTGGTAATTAGAGAAGGGGGGGGAAAACATACACACGGCAGATTACACAACAGAAAGCCAGCGGCAATTCTCAAAAGGAGGAGGCACAACACCGTCCTTGGAACGGGAAGCAGCAGTATTTGCGGACGGACACAAACTGACAGTGCGAAAGATCCCAGGAGGTGAACAACACAAACTACCAAACGGAATAAATAAGATAATATACAACTCCATTATAGCCACAACTGCTAGATACGGATTGAAACCCACCGCAATCACAAGAGCCAACAGAATGGCACTCCTAAGGATGGAAAAGAAAATACTCAAACTATTTCAACTAACCACAGGGGAAGAAAACATTTCGACGGCATAAGATTCACAAATTCTAGAAGGGAAAACTACAACGAAACGGCTCACCACATCAAGAATCAAATACTGGGCACATATCCTAAGAAGATCTGCCGACCATCCTCTACAGTAAGCATATGCCATGCAAACAGAAGAAAAGAAGATCGGAAGAACATGCTAGACGTGGAATACATCATTGGAGAGGGACATCCAAAACACCGACATACCTGAACAGACATGGGAGGAAAGGGCACGAGGAACAGAGCATATACGAAGAAGAGGCAAGAAGAATCCCCGCACTAATGGAAGAATCCGATGAAGAGTCGATTGAAGAAGAACAGGCTACCGGAGAAGAAGAAGAATAGAGTGAGGAAGGGGAAAACAAAGGAGAAGAGGCGAAACATGTACCAGTGGGAAAGAAAACGATCGATATCTAACGGTCGACTGCAGAGGGGAAGGTTAGGGAAAAGATGGAAGTACAACCCATACTCGAACCTCCAACTAAATGGTAAAATAGCTGTAATCAGTGTGGTAAATATTAAGCAGTTAATTAGTTATTAGGAAACTAAGATATGGGCAATCTATCACCTTAAAACAATAGATAGATAAGAAATACGAACAATGTGAAGCTTGATACCAAAGCTATTAGGTTCAAAGGCATAGTCGCATAACGGACAGTGGAAATAAGTTTGGGAGTAAATATTAAGTAGTTTCTTAGTTATTATGAAACTAAGATAGGTGCAATCTGTAACCTTAGAACAATAGATAGATGTGATATAAGAACAATGTGAAACTTTGATACCAAAGATATTAGGCTCAAATGCATAATCGCATAACGGTCTCGGTTACGTACTCAAAAACCCCATTGATGCGTAGCTTACTAACTAGCCGGTGTTGCAGCAGCGGTGTCTTGCGGTATGCATTGCAGACATGCTAACGTTGTGCAACGCCCCACCCTATCCATTAAATTCTTACCCACCTACTGGCATGGGGTGGGCCTGGCGTAATCCAGGATCGACCCTCGAGTCAGCTCCATGTCAGATGATGATGATGATGACGACTACAGTGTGTATAGATTATCAAGTTTTTACGATTATTTTGAATTATGTGTACAACAGATAGACTACACACAACCAAACTTATATGGAATCACCCAGTATTTCTTTCTAATAATAAGAAATTTATGAAAACTTGTTATGCAGATAAGAGATAAAGGTTATTGTTGGAAATAAGGTAAATAATTGATGAAAGTTGTAAAGTAAAAAAAGTAATATTGAAGTGTTCGTGTAAATTTAACTTTGTGTTCAGAAAAGGTAATACGGCCTACGTCAGGTTGTCAGGAATGTCACAAAGGCAAATCACAGCAACGGTTGACGTCTCGCAGGGCGTTGTTTCAAAAACCTATGCAAGATTTATAGAATTGGAAACGCTTAAGAACAGGCCTAGACAAAGTCGTCGCAGGGTAACTAATGATCGACAAGACCGGTTTTTAATTCAAATAGTTAGAAGAAATCCAACCTCTTCTCGTCAGGAGCTCCAAAGGCAACTTTTGTAGGCTACAGGTGTTGGTATTCCAGTTGAAACAATACGAAAGAGACTTCGTGTCCAAAATTTATTTACCAGGAGACAGTTAAGGGTTCCCGAGTTATCCAGGCCGAACAAAATTGATCGGTTAAATTGGTGTCTGGAACACCAGAACTGGACAATTGAAGATTGGCAAAATATCCTTATTTCAGATGAAACCAGAATTGGTCTGAGATCAGATGACTGTCGAATTCGGATTTTAAGAGGTCGAAGCAGACAAGCTAGACTGCGAACTGCCAAATATGTTCTAAGATATAAAGGAAGAACTGTAATGTTTTGGGGAGGTATTATGGTGGGAAAAAAACTCCTTTGCGTCCTTTACGCTAAAGTTTAACGGGTCGTCGGTATGTCGATTCGGTGTTAGAACCCATAGTTAGGGTGCGGAGAGGTGCAATGGGAAATATTTTCATTTTCATGCATGATAATGTCCTTCTACATACCAGCAGAGTTGCCACAGACTTTCTGGAAACAGAAGATATCACTGTTCTGAGATGGCCTGCCTGCTGACCGATATTAATCTCACTGAACATGTGTGGGACTTCATTAAAAGAAGGTTAGAAGGGATAATCCAGGAAATGTGGATCAGCTTATTCAAGCCGCTCTAGAGGAATAGGCAAACTTACCTAAAGAACAAGTTGACAATTTAATTAGCAGCATTCCGCGTCAGATTGAAGATTGTATTAGGGCTAGAGGTGGCAACACTAACTATTAAAGTTAAAAACAAGTTTTTTACTTTTCTTTAATCAACTATTCCAATTCTTTAATTTTTACATTTTTGGTGCGTTTTTGTTAATTTCAAGCATTTGTTACATTTTTTTATTGTTAATAATTAAATTGGTTTAGTATAAAGTAACTTTCATTTTCCATTAACAAACTTTTAGTAGTACTTAACAAAATCGGAAATACTGGGCGATTCCATATATGTAAGTTTGGGTGTGTGTATTTAATTTATGTTTGTGCAGGACGAAGGCTATATTTTGTATCAAAGGTAATTAGTATGTTTTTATCTTATCATACTTCATAATAATGGTTATAGTTTAGTGAAGATTAAACATTCGAAGCTTATTCGGAAATTTAGAGCCTTTTAAATATTTCCGCCAAATGAGGGTTACTTTCGTAGTTGTTGAGCTAGCCATACCCACATGTTACTTTTCTGTGGTTCTTTAGTGGCAATTTAGTTGTGAAATCTTTACCATACCCCGTACAATCCCGTTTTAGCGCCGAGTCGCTATCATCTCTTCCTCAATCTTACGAATTTTTAAACGGCGACAGTTTTCTCGCCTAGGTCGATCTCAAAATGTTGGTACAAAATAGGTTTTCGTCAAAAGCGGCAAACTTCTATGACAAAGGTATACAAAAACTTTTAAATTCGAACGGTGACTAAGTAGAGAAGTAATGTTTCATATTTAAGAATAATACATTTTTTACTTTACATCTAAGTTTTATAGCCGACCAGCCCTTAATTTCCAAATGTGCCTTGTACATGTATATTTAACAACACTGTTCAGATTAGTGGGAATATGGATTACCTAGGTAGTGCTGTAATTCAAATGGCAATTGTTCAAAGAAAAACAACTCAAAATAAAATTTAAAAAAAAAACTGTTCTCATATACATACTTGATTTTAGTAACTTTAACTTTAACATAAACTTCTAAAAATGAATAGGGATATTGTAATATAAAGCATATATGTTTGTATTTGGCGGCTAATGGTAGTCTATTATTGATAATTAGAGCAAGCGGCAATGTTTAATGTTAAAAACAAAAAGCAATCGAATCCAGTTACAATTGTTTAACCATATTAGTGTCAAATCGAGTGTGTGTGTGTGTGTTTGATTGAATAATCTTTCCTGTCTTCTTAAGATCTTTTTTTTTCATTGTTTTTTTATTCGCGTGTTACATTTGTGTTCTTAATAATCAACAACAATGCGGAGCAACCATTTAACAATACAACAACGAAATTAAGCTGTTGCTATGCACCAAAGAGGAGATCGCCAGGTCGACATTGCTGATAACATAGGGACCACGCAGAGCGTCATTTTACATATCTTCTCGCGCCTTAGAGAAACCGGTACGACTGCAAGAACGCCTGGAAGTGGATCTTTTCGCATCACAACACCTCGTGAGGATCGACTTCTAGTATTTAATGCAAGAATGCACCCCTTTTCAACTGCTCGACATCTACAACAAGTGTTCTAGAATGCCACAGGAAATCGAGTTTCCGACCAAACTGTGAGAAACCGATTGTTTGAGGTAGGATTGCTGCAAGAACTGTGGCTGAACGAAGACACTGAGTGGAATGGTCAAGATGTAGGCTTCAAGAAGCAACACTGTGAGATGATATACTGTTTTCGGACGAGTCTAGATATTGTCTCAGCAATGATAGCCGGCATCAAAGAGTATATCGTAGTGCCGGACATCGTACCTTACTTCAGTATATCCAACCAGTCGTTGCCTTTGGTGGTGGTGGTCTTATGGTATGGGCTGAAATTTCTTTACTGACCTCCAAATCTTTAATGGTACACTCACGCACCAACGTTATGCTCAAGAGATCATTATGGACTATGTTCTGCACCATCGCAACACTTGGAGGGGAATATTTTGATTTTCTTGACGACAATGTAAGGCCGGGTTGTGCTCGGGTTGTTTTAGAGATGCTTCGAGATGAGGAAATAAACCATTTTGCTCTTCCTCTACTATCTCCAGATCTCAACCCCATCGAGCATGCATGGGACCTTTTGCAGAGACAGCTGGATTATCATAATCCAAGGCCTACTACTGTGCAACAGCTGAGGGATGTGTTGTCGGTACTGTGGCATAAAATTCCAAAAGAACATATAATTGCATTGAGAATATGCTAGCAGAGCTTCTATTACTGCCAGTGGAGGTATTAGATAAATTTAAGTTACGTGAAAAGAGACAATAACGATTTTCATTACAATATTGTTGAATTTCTTCTTTAACCTTCCTAATACCGGGTCAAATAACACTCGTATAATACCAAGTGGGGTACATGTTGTAATAAAATGGTACGTGTGCACTCAATGCTGGTTGGATGAAGACTCCCTTTATTGTCTACAATGCATGTACATTGGGTTGCATACTACATATACTACACATGTGTACCCTGTTTTATTTTCCTTGTAAATTGATCTCTTTAATATTATTGTATAATTTACTTTTACGGTCTACAACGTATAGATTGCGATTAACGTTTATTACAACACATTTTCAAAATTTTTATTTATTAAAAAAATTATCTAAAATGGGACAAACACATTTTTAAAACAACAAATAAACTAAGATACTTAATATATGTGTTTAAAACTTTGAAACAGGTGTTGAACACAAAACAAATGAAAGTAGTATACCACAGTCTGTTCGAATCAATAGCGAAATATGGAATAATAAGTTGGGGAGGAGCATACAATAATAAATTGAAGTACATGGAAACACTACAAAACAAGATATTAAAAATAATACACGGCAAAAAACACAGATATCCCACTGACGAACTTTTTAAGGAGGCAAGAGTAATGGACTTAAAGCAACTACACTGTCAAACCATTCTTATATACAGCATAAAAAACAACATCTTTAGACCTTTAAAACATAGCATTAACACAAGGGCAAAGTGGAGGAAAGAAGTAGACCTGCCAAGAAAAGAAAAAGCTATAGGACAACGTTGTTTTGATTACCTGGCAGTAAAATATTACAATTTGCTCCCCTCAGAAATAATCTCACTAACGGGAAACATAAAAAGAATTAAAAAACAAATAAAGGCATGGCTCAACAACACCCCTAGACAACTTATTCATCGTCACCGAGACTAAACAGTTCCTAACTGTGCAATTTCTAGTTATTAATGTATACATACTTTTTATATTAATCTTTATATTAACTTTTATTTAAGTGTATACTAGTTTATTCAGTTTATACAGTTTTTTTTTGTATCTATTTTACTTGTTTATTTTATTTATATACTTTTATAGAGGATATGTAGCTAACTTACACGCACAGGAGCACTGCACCTTCAGTGAATGTTAGCTTGAAATAACATGATAAGAAAAATTTCTAAACTTGTATCTAAGTGTTACTGAAATAAACAAATTATTATTATTATTATTATTATACACACATGTTTCGACTTATCGACAACGATTGCACAAAAACTGCTTTGTATAGTGTTCTAAGCAAACACAACGATTACATTGTACACAACTATTACTCGACTTTCTATCATTTTTTCTAGTGCAAACACAACACCCTCGCGGGGCATTATTTGGGGGATCGTTCGCGCTTGCGTTCCGGAAAAACATCCACAATGTTAGCTTTAACATTCCTGGGCAATTTTCTTCCCAACTGATATCTTCTTGACACATGTTCTTTTACTAAACCTTCTCCTTTTGACCAAGTAACGGATTTTTTCTTCATCCTTTCCCTTTATGTCCCATAGAATGAAAGCATTTATTGCTGTGATGTCCAAGATATAACCAAAGATAACCATTGGAACTACGAACTGGAATTCCGCCATCGTTGTAAACTGAGCTTTATCGGTAAGACCGGAATTTCGTTTCATGACGTTGCTAGCATCTCTGCGGCTCTTCCTCATGGCGTGCTTGTTCCATTTCATTTTATTCTTTGTTACATAGAGAAGTCGATTTTCTTCGGTTTGGCCCTCAGTTGTTTCTGATGAAGTATTGGCTACCGAATTATTCACGTTTCCATCGGTTTCTCGATCAATAACATCATGTACCACCTCGATCTCTTCTGGTTCAGAGTCACTATATTCACTGTCGACAGAATCTGGGAGAATAACCTCCAAATCTTCTAATTCATCATCATCTTCTAAGCATGTGAGACGGTTCGGATCTCTAAACTTCTGTTCATGTTTGTTGTGTATAATCTATTCACGACTGATTTGCCATCCAACAGGCTGTGGAAATCTGGGGAATGTGTGGTATCATTGAAATTTGTCAATTAATTAAGTTGAGTTATGCTAGTTTTTCTTGATGGAGGTTATGATTTTTGAAAGCAGGCAATGTTGCCAGTGGAGCTTGTTTGTTCATTTAACGTCCGCCTATTTCTGCTCAATATTGGTTTATAATACT